>JAUOBV010334195.1:0-10889 GCA_032360425.1 Rubia occidens | reverse complement strand
ATTTGATGACACTTTTCAAGAATTACACTATGGCCAAAACTTCCTTGCATGTTCCATACTCTTCATAACTATGCACCTGAACATAAGAACAAATGTTGGATATGGAGATTATGCGTACTGTCTATGAGGGGCGTGAACCGGGGTAATCATCCCTCATTTTTATGAGTATTCCATTAATACCCTTACATAGAATCAAACGAAATAACATATTTTCGGTTTTTTATGAATTAAAAGGATAATAAAATTCCGTCTATAATTTTTTTAAAGCGCTAGTACGTGGTCTGGAGTAAATTTTAGATGATTACTTGTAAGTATACGAGGGTTAATTGGAAGATTTTGTGTCCGTGGGATCATGCCAGTTTCTTTATCACTTTCGAGGATTATAAGTTTGACTGGGGATGGCAAAAGTCCCTTCAGGGACGACTGGTGAACTTACTTTTTGCACTTAGGTCCCTTAAAGAAAGTGGGAGGAATTGAAATGCAAAATTGGAGATACCTTTATCTAATTCATATTGTCACGACAGCGAAGTTCTGATTTGGGCATGAATGGGTCAATAGAAAGGGCCACAATCTAAACATGGAGTATATTACGACACTTTTTGGAAATCAGACTATGGCCCATGTGTGCAACGTCACATAAGTATCGACAGAACGAACCTAAAACCGACCCATGACCGACGTCGGTCAACCTGAAATTTCCAGCGGGAACAAAAAATTTGAACGGAAAATTTGATCTTAAACCTTCCAACCCTATTTCATCTCATTATTATTCAGCACCAACATCCATTTCACATCTCTAACACACTTCCTCCAAACCCAACTTCACAACATCTTTTACATCCACCAGAATACGCCGAGATGGGTTCCATCAACTCCGTGTGAAGGCCACTATTTTTTTCGTGCAACAACGAACGACCACCGCCTTCTCTTCCAAGAAAGCGAGCGAGCTCCGTCTTCTGGTCAATGTTTTCCGGGAAGTGCTTTGCTCCTTCTCCATCGCCGGCTATGTCTTCTTCGCTTGCTGTTTTCCGACTTTCGATGTGGTTAGCCTTTTCTTCACCGGCCGAATTCAGTTCTAAAGTTAGAAACTACAATTAGGACAGAGAAATAAAACTACAGTTAGGATGAGGGGCTGCCGGACTGCTGGAACTGGTAACAGAGGCAACCCCCATTTTTTTGGGTTAACTTGCAGTTGGGAGTGTTTTGTGTGGATAATGATGAAGACTTTTTTGAGAGAATATATAATTCGACTGTAAAAAACTAATTAGTCATTCTCACATAGAGCATAACATTATATGGAAAACCCCAAGTACTATCACACGGCTCCAAAGACTCTAAAGTCTCCAAAGTCTACCACTTGGCGTTATATGAAAGATCTCTAAACTAGTTGCAAAGATTCTCGTTCACTATATGTATGGAGAATTGGAAATGAGCATGACATTATATGATGACTCCAAAGTCTGTCACACCTCTGAGTCATCTCAGCATCCAAGTCAACGTCAGGGCAAAGATTCTCATTCACTCTATGTTATGGAAAATTGGAAACGAGCATGGAATTATATGATGACTCCAAAGTCTGTCACACGGTTCTGACTTCTGAGTCATCTCAGCATCCAAGTCAACGTCAGGGCCGATTCTGTAGCGGGCGGGGCTGGACGACTGTCCAGGACTCAGTATTTATAGGGGCCCAAAAATACATGTTTTTGTATATTAAAATTAAATTTATTTATTTTAAAGGTCAAAAAGTTTAGAATTCAGTCCGATATTTAGTTACGGAACAAAGCTCTGATACCATGTAAGATTACTTAATCCCATAATGGGTAATTCATTATCATTCAGTATAAATAGATTGTACAAGAAAGTTATACTATATCTACAATTGCGCTATTCTAGGTAACTAAATATTTACATATCTACTGTACAATACTAAACTTTGTAACAATTAAAGTAAATGAAAATGAAAAAGAAAAAGGAAAGTTACGAAAATTATAAAATTTAATTAGAATTTAGTCAACTTTTATGGGAATATTAAAAAAATGAGATTTTATGGGAAAGTTAAAAGTAACGAGTTTTACTCGGAATGAGAGGAGCCGCGGCCAGGACTCCGTAGAGTTCCAGTAAAAAATTAATGTTTTTTGAAGATTTCAATTGGCAATTCCACGTCAATTTGGGTTCCAAAAATCACAAGACCATTTAATCGCCAATGATTTCTCTAACCTTCTCAAAATTTGCTCTTTACCGTTGGAGATCTTGCGCATAAATAGGATGGTTTTTTTCCTGATCTTAACCACATATGAGTTCCGAACATCCTTATGAGAGTTTAGTCAAGCGATTTGTTCTTGTTTTCCCTCAATTTTCACATTGAAGCAATCTCAAGAGGTGGACTGCAGATCAATTTGAGTGAGTGAAACCATCAAAGAATCAAAGTCCGTTTGCAGATTGACTAAGACCTCTTGGTAAGAACATCCATTGATGATTTTGATTGATGAACTACAGAGTTACTCGTTGTTCTTTTTCTCTCTGTAGTTTTTAGCAGATTTAAAGTAGTTTGAAAGGACATCAAATTTATCATTTTATTCAAGTGCTTTTGTTCCTTTGTTGATTCAGATATTTGAATTCTGTTTTACCATTTATTTTATATTTGTAATTTTGAGTGTTAAACATGCCGTTTAAGAATCTTAGGAGACGGACCCCGAGAGATGATGGTGAGGATTATTTAAGGCTCTTGTTGCCACTTACAGTAAATACGTAGAAAAATAAAATCAGTGTCATACATATCAACCTAAAAATTAGGGGTAAAAAATATGATATATTCTATTTTACCTCAAATTATAAAAATAATATTGATTCCTAAACAATTTTTAAGAATTTGTAAAATATGAACGTGTAATTTTATTGATGATACAAGGGTACATTATATAGAGAGCATATGAAGAATAACAAATGGAAAAGGATTCTATCTAGGATATAAAATATTCACAAAATATTGTAGAAGATATTCACAAACTATCTCCTACGCTCCTCCTCAAGTAGGAGCATTTGGATCCTGAATGCCCAACTTGCCAAGTAGACTCTGAAAGGCCTGTCGTCCAAGTAATTTTGTAAAAAAAATCCACTGGTTGACTGGAAGTATGAATATGATAAGTAACAACTTCCCCATAACACATTAGATCACGAACAAAATGATAGTCAATCTCTATGTGCTTGGTTCGCTTATGAAACAAAGGATTGGCTGCAATATGGGCTGCTTGAATGTCACAGCACAAACGCATAGGAGAAGAGTGACCAACTCCCAAAGACCGATGAAATGATTTATGCCATAGCAGCTCATAATAAGCAAATGCCATAACTCAGTGTTCAGCTTCAGCCGAAGAATGAAAAACAGTTGATTGTTTCTTCTTCTTCCAAGAAATCAGAGATTCGCTAATTATCAGATAATAACCAATCAAGGAATGCCGAGTAATCGGACAAGCTGCCCAATTTGAATAACAAAATGCATTAAGTTGAAGCGAGCTCCTAGCCGAGAGAAATAAATCATGACCAGGATGTCTCTTAAGATAGTGCAAAACATGCATTGCACCATGCCAATGTACCAAACGCGAATTCTCTATAAATATTTCCAAGCTGTGAACAAAGTAACAAAGCTCCGAACGAGTGATGGTAAGATAAATGAGTTTGCCGACCAAACGACGATACTGCGTAGGATCATCTAAAGTAGGACCATCATCTTGCACCAAGTTGTGTTGTTATACCATGGGAAAATTTGTGGGTTTGGCCCCCAATAACCCAGTATGTGAAAAAATGTCCAAAACATATTTCCGTTGACACAGAAACATGCCACCAGGTATACGAGCTATCTAAATTCCTAAGAAATACTTCAAGGCACCAAGATCCTTCATATGAAAATAGGAGCATAAATACTTCTTAAAATTAGTCATCCTTTCTGGAAATGAACCATCAATAATAAGATCATCAACATAAACCTAAACATGAAGATACACACCATCTCGCAAGTAAGAAAATAATGAATAATCTTCCTTACTTTGAACAAACCCAGAGAAGTGAAGAGCAGTAGCAAGTTTAGCAAACCAATTTCGCGGTGCTTGGCAAAGACCGTAAAGAGATTTTCAAATCTTGCAAACCAAATCGGGCACCGGGAAGGTGTAACTAGGAGGTGGATGCATATACATCTCTTACTCAAGACCGCCATGCAGAAACACATTATGAACATCCATCTGATGAAGATCACATCCCCGAATAGCAGGAACAACCAAGAAAAGGAAAACTGAACTCATCTTGGCAACAAGATCAAACGTCTCTGTGAATATGAAGATTTCCAAGAACAACAAAACAAACCTTATAGCACTAAATAGAACCATCGGACTTGAACTTTGTTCGATACAACCACTTACATCTAGTCGCGTGGTTTCCAGGCGGATGAGAAGAAAGAAGCCATGTGTTATTCTGCTCGAGGGAATCAATATCATTTAACATGGTTGTGTGCCAATGACAATGGAGAGAATCATAAAAATATATAACCGGGTCAAACCATATGTAACTGCAGCTAAAAATATATAATGCGAAATCAAAAAATTATTACAAGAAACATAATTAGCAATAGAGTAACGATTACCTGAGGACACTACGGCAGGCGACTAGAGCTCAACAGAGTGGGGTTTATTAAGCAGGTAGCAGTGCAGATGTAAGCCTTCAATTTAATAGAAGGCTGACGAAGATGAGTGTTACGTGGAAAAACTATCCGAGTAGACTCACACGAGGAGGGCAGTAGCTTGGAGGGAACATGTTGCAGCTCGGCTAAAGGCGGCCACATGTCGACCAGAGCTGGTCACAACTCCGTGGATGGCTGTCATGTCTAAGAAGCGGATGACTACATCTCAGATAGAGCAAGTCATTGACTGGTCACAGATGGCCATGACTCCAGAGGGGACAAACGCTGCGGCGTAGCTGGCCACGGCTCAGGGGGCTCCGAAGGCTCCAAAGCTGTATGTGACAAAGCATGCAGCACGTCATCATAGATAGTTGGTTACATGAATGGCAGTGGATCAACATGTAACGCCTTCGAAGAAACTGGTGTATAAGGAAAGTAGTCTTCACAAAATATAACATCCCGTTTCTCAAACATAGTGTGAGAATCCAAATCATAAACACGCCATGCTTTCTTGTCATAGCCAAGAAAGACACACTTCCGACTCTTTGATGCAAACTTATCTCTCGTCCATGGAAGTTGAGAGGCAAAGCATAGGAAATTGGGCACCCGTAGATGGTTTTAATCTGGTGCGCGACTTTACAGAAGTTGATTTGGCGATTAGCCATCTAATATTGGTGTGGGTGTGCAATTGATGAGGTTGGCTTGGGTAAGAATGCATTCTCCCTAGAAGTCGATTGGAAGATGAGCTTGTAAACAAAATCACGGGCAACATTGAGGATGTGTTGGTGCTTCCGCTCCACTTACCTATTTTGTTGGGGTGTGTGAATAGTGTAGGTCTCAAAGCACACTCTTTCTCCAAGAAAAATGGTCTAAGAGGTAGGAGTTTGGTTATGTTGTCGGCCCAAACCTGCTAAAAGAGATGGCGGAACTTTGTTTGAACTAGCGCAAAAAACTCCTTCATCTTCACAGATACTTGAAACTTAGAAACTAACAAATAAACCTTAACAGCTCGGGAATAATCATCAACTATAGTGATAAATGAAAATGTTACACCAGAAGAACGTGAGCCATAAGGCCCCTAAACATCACAATGTATAAGTTCATACAAACAACTAGCTTTAATAAAACTAACTGGAAAACTGCTTCTAGACTGTTTTTCTCCATGACAAATCCTAAAGTCCTGGGAACTCAATAATTGGGAGGCAGCGGTAGCATATGAGCAGCAGTAACAACGGTGTGTGTGGACAGTGAATATTGGACGCGGTGGTACATGGAGAAGGCAACTGCAAATGTCAGCAAAGTGAAGTGGAAACGATGGCATTGTGCTTCCCAGCACGGCATTCAGAGAAAGGAGGGCGGCGGTGGCATATATATGAGAAGAAGAATTTTAGGGTTCCCGAGATTTAAGCTCCGATACCATGTAAAATATGAACGTGTCATTTTATTGATGATACAAGGGTACAATATATATAGCACATACAGAAACACAAGTGAGAAATGTAAAGTCACGTGATGTGCATTTATTATTTAATTGGCAATTGTGAAATAATTTGGAAAAGAAAAACATTCGATGCCGGAACATACGAAAAGTTGAAGCTTAAATGAATCTAACGGGTTGCAAAAATTAAATGAGGATATTAATTAATGGAAGATCAAAAATTTTGGAATATTGATTTTGGTATGTGATTGAAGCTTATTGAAATTATGGAAAATCCATATTCTTAAGGAATTGGATTTATGTAATATTATGGGATATGTTGAGATAAGGAAAATTCCTTTATTCAAGGGATTGTGATATGTTTCAGAAACATATATCGACTCAGAATATTGCAGAGACAAAAGTGGATATTTCTGATGTACCCATGAACTATATATAGAGCACATCACGGTTGTGCTACATACGAACTTCATAGCAAAACTATGCATCTAGTTTTTTTATCTTTCCAAGAGTACTACGAGGGATAAATACGATATGATCCAACGTAGAGAAACCTATTGATCAAGTTCAGATCGTATATCTTAATTTCTCGGGAGGAGGAGTTTCAGGTTTGATGAGTTTTGAGGTCAAAGAGAGTCTGATCGAGTTGGATCGGTAGCAAGGGGAGCTTGCAAAATCCACACATTGTAATTAAAAAAGACAAGTATAGTTGTATGATGTACTTTGTACTATCTCTTTCTGATTAATGGATTTATTCTGAACTGGGCCAGGCCCCACAAATGCATGTGAATTTCACCAAACTACGTAACCAAGTCTTGTGTGTTTCTACTTTAATTTATTGCTTACTTGGTTAAATAGGTTATGTTAGAGCACGCTAGTAGCTATTGAATTAATTAGGTAAAATGAAATTTCAATTCGTATCAGAGTTAAATCACTTATTCTTACCTTGGTTGTGTCAAGGAAAGTGTGATCCGATTTTACTAATGGCAACCAAAGAAGGAGCTTCTGTGTCTCGGCCACCACTCCTGGAAGGAACAAACTACAACCACTGGAATGCACGCATGAAAGTTTTTATAAACTCACTGGATGAACTGGCTTGGCATTTAATTGAAACAGAATGTAATCCACCAACTGAGAGCACTATGGAATTATAATCTAGTTCAAAAGAAGGATAATCGAGTTCGAAGAAACCTAAAGTCAAAGCTAAGTCATCATGGACTCCAGAAGAACTTAAGGCTTCAATGGTAAATTTCAAAGCATTAAATGTTTTCTTCCCAGCAATGGATGAAAATTAGTTTGAACTCATCTCTACATGTTATTAGGCAAAGAAAACATGGGATATCTTGCAGACATTGCATGAAGGAACAAATTGTGTACGTGAATCCAAACTACAAATGTTGACCACAAAGTTTGAGAGTTGAAAATGGAGGAGGATGAAACTATTGTTGTGATTAATAAGTAACTGGGAGGTATCACCAATATGGAGCATCAACTTGGAAAATTTTACAAGGAATCCAAACTAGTGAAAAAGACTTTGAGATTACTTCCTCAAAGATTTTCTATCAAAGTTACAGCAATAGAAGAAGTAAGAGATGTAGCCACCACGACTCTAAATAAGCTAATTGGATCTTTACAAACAGATGAGATGACGTTGAAACATCCCACCAAGATAGGGCAGAAGGAGCTGGCTTCCAAAACCTCGTCAAGAAACAACCATGAAGTTGATAGTGATGATGCTATTGAAGAAATCACATTTATCACTAAGAATTTCTCAAGAATGCTAAAGAAATTGGTGAGTGACAAAATCTAAACATAAATTTGGTGGTAATAGACCTTGGGCTCATGGAACACGAATGGAACAAACCAATTAGCAGTTCTCAAGAAATCATAGTGGTGAAATAAAGCAGCTAAGGAGAATTCAATGCAGAGAATGTGAAAGATACAGACATCCAAGCTGAATGTGCTAATACTCTGAATAAGCAAGGTAAATCATATGTAACTTCATGGAGTGAAGATGAAGAAGAGGGGAAAGATGAAGAGGAACTTACCAGCAAATGTAGCATTTGGATATAAGATTCATGATGTATCAGAAAATGATGATATATGTTTCAACATGGCAAAGACAGACAAGGCTATATGTTCCAACACAGAAAATTCAGGTTTTGACAGCTCCTTTAGTGATGACGAAGGGAAGGTTGCAAGTGATGAAGATATCTACAATGGATATGAAAACATGTATGAGTTGTGGTTGAAAGTTGTTGACTCAAATGAAGCGTTGAAAATAGAGAAAAATAAATTTGCTGAGAAGAAGAAGGAGTTATTGATTCTGGTTATAGAGCTCAGAAAAGATATTGAACAGTATAAACTAAATCTATGTTCAACAACTAAGAGAGCTGAAATGGTTGAGGCAGTAATTATCTAGGTGAACACTGGAATGGTGAAACTAAATAATATACTGACTATGGGGAAGAACTTTGGAAATCGACAAGGTATAGGCAATGACAAGCCATCAAGCAGCTCTATAGACTTCAAGCCAGAGGCTCAAGACATGAAGAGAAAAATGATCAAAACACGGCAATGCAAACTTCTTATTTTTAACTACTGCACCTATCAAGGCTCTACGGAGGATCAATCTTTTAAACTACTCGGAGACATCATGAATGGACGACCCCTGTCTCCATGTTCCAACATAGATGATGTCCAACGATAAAAAATTGTCAGAAAGGTATGGGTTCCTAAACTCATTAATACCTGTCTTAGTGCACATGCTTCTCTTATTGCACACTTTAGAGACCCGTGGTAGTTTAATTGTGGGTGTTCTCGACATATGACTGGAACTCAAGAATATCTGACAAAAATAAAACTATACGATTGTGGATTTGTTACTGTTGGTGATGGAAAGAAAAGTTGAGTAGTTGGAAAGGGTAAGTTGCGGATCGAGGGATTTCCTATCTTTACAAGTGTTCTTCTTGTTGAAGATCTAAAGGCAAACCTGTTGAGTATTAGTCAGTTTTGTGATGACAATATGATAGTAGAGTTTCATAAAGACAAATATATAGTGAAACATGGTGAAGATAAAGTACGCTAAGGTATTCGATATTCAGAAAATTGTTACCTGTTAGAAAAGAAGTGAAATGTCTAAATTCAAAATAAGATAAAGGAACCTTGTGGCACAGGAAGCTCGGTCATATCAACTGTGAAACCCTGGTGAAAATTTCCCACTTGAAGGCATTACGAGGTATGTCTACATTCACTGACAAAAAGGAAATTGTATGTGGACCATGCCAACAAGGTAAACAGATTCAATCACCCACTCATCAGGTCAATATATCACCACCTCTAGAACACTTTAATTATTGTACATGGATTTTATGGGTCCAGTCAATACACCTAGTGTGAGTGGAAATATATTTTTGTGTGTGTTGAAAATTTTTCCACATACATTTGGGTAGAGATCCTAAAAGAAATATCCAATTCTGTGGAAGTTTTCAGAAGTTAGTGATCAAATTACAGACTGATAAAGGAAGTCCAAATGGAAAAATTGTCATAATTCGTAGTGACCATGGCAAGGAATTCAAGAACTCCCAATTTAGTGATTTTTGTAATGAACTCGGCATTCAACACGAATTCTCAACAACAATCACTACTCAGCAGAATGGAATTGTGGAAAGAAAGAATAGGATTCTTCAAAATAGTTTGCTACACTATAAACCGAGTTTACCTCTATCCAATCCCGAGTAAGATGTCCTATGAAATCTAGAAGGGCAGGAAGCTAAATGTCTCATATTTTCAAGTGTTTGGAAGAAATTGTTATATTTTCTGATATAGAGATCAATTGGAAAAGTTTGACAAGCGCATTGATGTTGGAATTTTTTTTGGATATTATATGAATAACCATGCTTATCGAATGTACAATCTTCATAAAAACTCTCTTATGGAATCCATAAATGTCATCGTAGATGATTCTACTGATAACCAGGTATCCAGTGAAGAAGAAGATGAACTGGACTTTGAATATGTTCTAACACAAAAAAGTCTGCATGACCAACCAGATTATGTTGAAACATCTAAACTTTCAGACAGTTCTGATGAACTTGAAGAAGTCGAGTATGCTAGAACATCCACTCTTACTACAATGTCATGGAGCCTTATCCCAACTTCAAGAGAACTCATGCAATCCCTTGGGTAAACTACAGAGAGCTTGCAGGATTACAGTGTTTCATCTCTCTCATCGAACCAAAAAATTACAAGGAAGCTCTACTTTATGAATATTGGATTGCAGCAATGCAAGAGAACTTGGGAAATTTGAACCCAGTGATGTATGGTATCTCACTGTTTGACCTAAAGGGGTAAATGTTATTGGCACAAAGTGAATCTTTAATAACAAGTCTGGTGTTATGGCCATATTACAAGGAATAAAGCAAGGTTGGTTGCTAAGGGATATACTCAGGTTGAAGGAGTTGATTTTGATGAGACATTCGCACAAATTTTCAGGTTAGAATCTATTCAGATTTTACTTGCTATTGTTTTCACTGTGAATTTTACGTGGTACCAGATGGTGTCAAAATTTCCTTCCTGAATGATGTGAAAAATGAAGAAGTGCACGTGGAACAACCTAAAATATTTGAGGATCCCCACTTTTCACATCATATGTATTAACTCAAGAAGGCTTTGCACAAATTAAAACAAGTACCAAGGGCGTTGTATGATCGACTCACTACCTTTCTTATTCAGAAAGGTTATCATCGAGGGGGAGTAGATCGCACCTTGTCCATATTTAAC
>JAUOBV010334084.1:0-10889 GCA_032360425.1 Rubia occidens | reverse complement strand
GTTAAAGCCATAACGGTAAAACCAATTTTTCAGAGGGAATTGCTGAGCCAACTCGTCGGACTTTGTGGGTTGAATCAGCAGACCTGTCAACTGAGTTGACTCGCTGTGCTGTGGCGAAGATGCTCGAACAACAGCTTCTGGGCCGAGTTCTGGCTCCCCGAACGTGGCTGAGCACACCCCTTGTCCAATTTGAACAAAGGAGTAGAGAGTTTTTTTGGTTATTTTGAGGTGGGAGAATGATAAGTCGAGGAGTCCGTCTCTTGAAAGACAGTCTTTCCATAAGTTATGGAAAAATTAAGGTTTAAAGTACAAATTAAAAGAAATTAAGATAAAATTTACGGGTTGCATGAATCAGGTTATAAATTTTATAACTACTATACGTTACTTAATATTTTTGTTTAATATTACAATTAAGACATTTTACCTTTTATTATTCTAATTAAACACCGTCTTTTCATAAACTTATGGAAACACAATTTTTCCAAGAATTTTCCTAAGTTGAGAATAATCGGAATGAGAAGCTGCGAATAAATATTTTTTTGCTAGCATTTCCCTGGGTATGTTCTTCCCCTTTCAAAATAAAAACAATAAATCATATCAACAATAGATTTTCTTAGATGTGCGGGTGTGTTTGGCCAGCTTTATTTGAGCAACATGTGTTAAGAGTTGTGTTGGGATTGATGTACATTCTCCACCGACGGCGTCAATGTTAATGAAAAAAATTTCATGAGCCTGGCATGGAGCTGATTATCCTGAACTGTTGGAGCTGTTGAGGAGGCCCTGATAGGGCCTCTATTCGGGCTTCCTTACAGGATGATTCTATTGTAGATGTATGTTTGTAAAATAGCATGAGTCACTCCAGGCGGGACAATGTGTTTGTGCGCTTTCTCCGATGCCCAAGTTAGGTCAGAAAAAATAGGTGTGAAGAAGATGATGCTATAGTGAAATCGGGGGGATGTAGTAAAACATAAACCTCGTGATGATTTTTTCTCTCCTTTTATAGCCAAAATGTTTGGGCTCTCTTAGGTCAAGTGCTAGGCCTTTGGGCCTAGTAAATAAGACCTAGGTCAAGTGCTGAGTCTTTCAGCCCATGCATTATCATAGGGATTTGGGTCTTGAAAAATGCAGAATATAGGCCAAAAAACCCTAGCAGCTGCAATTGACACGCCCAGTGGAAAATGGCACAATTCATGCCATCTGGTTAGCTTCGCGATGACACGGGTCGCATGCCATGACACAGCCCGTGTAGCATCATGTTGGCACAGGCTGATCAGTCTAGCACATGCTGTGTTACCTCATGTTGGCATGGGCCGTGTTAGCCTACATATGTCATCGACTAGAGCTCTATTTCAAAATTGTGATCGGGTGCCTCATGTGGTTTGGCGCAAACCGTTGACTAGAAGTACTTTTTACTAAGTTGAACAATGCGAGCCATGTCGTTCTTCAAACCTCTGGGTTGGTCTTTGCATTTTGGAGTTGAAGTGACATTGACAGTGTTAGATGGCGTAGTCAGTGTCCATATGTAGCCTCTGGAGCGATTAAGGCTAAACGGGTCAGCTGGTGCCAAACAATCCAAGCCAAAGGAATGCAGCACAACCTCTGTTGGTTGGCATGGTCTGTGCTAGAGCTGGACCCTCATGTCGGTTGGCTTACCTTGTGCTGGCTGGTTGGTCCATGCTGGCAGTTGGCCGGTCGGCTGGTTCGGCCGGTTTGTGCCATTGGCGATGCCTTTCGTTTTTAACCTTGTTGAATTCCAAATCCACCTTTCCTGGCCCAATGCCATCTACTACAATAGTTTAACTTTGTGACCTTCTTGTCTACTACCATCCTAGCGAATAACTTTCAAATATCTTCTACCTTCCTTGTGAATGACCTTCGAATATCTTCTATCAACGTCGCGGAAGGCAGTCTACAAAATGATGCCAAAATCCTCACAAACCACCTAGTAATACTCTCAAAAGAGAAGATCTCATGAGGACAAAGTGGCCATTAGATCCAATTACATCTAAAAAAACTTGAGATTTAAATAAGAAAACAAACAATATTCATCTAAACCCTTTGTCATGTACACTTAACTAAAACTACAAATCAACCAAACAAAACATGATAATAAATGTGTCAAATTCATTTCTTAACGAATGCATAAAGGTGCACGCCAGGAGGATTGGGAATGGCTTGTTAAAGAGCATTACACGAATGGTGAGTTTAAGGTACATTCCTAATTTTTTGATAAATTATGTTATGATTTATCTATCTCTATTCAAAATTTATAAACTATTTATCCTTGAAGAAAAATGAGTGAAGGAAATTCGGGAAACAAAGCTAACATGAATATGTTGCATTGTACAGGTAGCAAGCCAATTAAGGAATTCATTTTATTAACATAATGGTAATTTTTTGTTTCAATCAGGTTGAGAAAAATAAAATGAATTAAAATTTATTTCATATGTAGGGAGAAAGGACCAAAATGTTTCATCAGTTTCTGAGATTTTTAATAAAACTAGAATGAGAAAATGTGGGACTTTGGATGAAGAAGCGACTAACAAACATCCATTTTCTCTTATTTGTACGAATATTTAGTGATCAATACACTTACTCATATAAATGTATTCTTATAAATTTTATTTATTGTAAAGGATGAGATCACTAGTATTGAAGAAGATCAAGCCTTATCATGTTTTGATGTGATAGAGAAGACTATTGGGAAACAAGGTCGTAATCACGTTGTATGTTACGGGTATGGCACAAAACCCAAGGATATAAGGGGAGACATATCTAGTCGTGTAGAACTCAACTAAAAATTAGGGATAAAGACAAATAAATTAGTGAAATGAAAACGCGGTTAGATGACATGGAAGAGATTCAGAAAAAATTACATGCGTACCATGATGCTGAAGTCAAAGAGTTAAGAAAACAAACATATTGTGTGACAGAAAAGTTGGATATACTCATGACAATGACATTTCAACGATTTTGTGGAAGCTCTGTAAATCATCAATGAGGGTATGATTACTTTTTTCCTTTATTAATACTGCATTCTAAATGTTGCTGAATATAATTGTTTATGAATTGTTTCAACTACGGCTATAAATGAGTTAAGCCAAACTTGAACCCTTAGTTCAATACATTTCTTATTTTCTTTTCTTTCTTTACTCTTAGTTTCGAGAGTGTTTAAACTGTCATTTTTCCTGAGGCAGTTACTAATAAGCTAAATATGATTTGTGATTCCTTTCTGAGAGAATTTTTTCCCATAAAGAATAATGTATTACTGACAAGAATAAATAGAGTGCAAAAGGAAGGCTAGTACTAGTATAACTCTATACTAGTCAATAACTCCATCTAGAATCAAATCAAATCAATCAGATACGACACTTATTCTAACACCCCCCTCAAGCGAAGCGTCAGATGCTTAACGACGTAAAGCTTAGATCAAAAGAACTCGAATAGTGGACAAGAGAACCCTTTGTTGAAGATGTCCACAACTACTAGTTATTCCTGACGCAAAATTGGGGTGACGCTCGATAGTAAATTGTGTTTAGCTAACATTTAGTCTCTAATATCTCTGTGGATGGCCCTGGACTTGTCACTATCCACATTTATCATAGTTAGGAGTAAGGTCAGCAGCAACATACAGATTCTCTCTTTGATCCACTAGTTCCCGTGAGTAAACTCCGTCAAAAGAATGGCCCTGTGGGTGCAGGCCAGAAGTTAACAGCTGGATTTGTCATTTTAGGAAGGAGGAGAATAAGAGATTGTTCAAGAAAAAAATGAACGAAGAACAGGTTTATGCATAGATTGAGAATTAATGGAAGCGGAGGAAAATGCAAAATTGGAAAGGGGAGATAAAAAAAAGAATACAGTTTAAAATCCTAAGCTACTATATATAACATAAAAGAATAGTTGTATCAGTTACCAGTCGATAACATTGAGAGTTGCCTGATAGTTAACCGACAATGCATGAATCTAGAAATTCTAATCAGATAAATTCATATATACCAACGAATATAACACACTTAATTACCAAAAATATTAATATTATCATTAAAGAAAAATCGAAACATGAATTTGACTTTAAAAGGCATAAACAAATTACACAAAGTTATGTACAACTTCAATTCCATTAAAATTATAACTACAATTTAACAAAAAAAAGGTACAACAAAGTAGTAATTCATATTGAATATAGAAGATTTATGCAGAAATACCTCTTCAAATCTCTGAGGAAGATAAATGAGGGGAAGGATAATGGGTGGTAGGTTTTTGGAAAGATGGGAAAGATGAAATTTTTGAATAGATTTTGGTCTGGCCTCTATATATACATAGACATCTTGAAACGGCGTTGTTTTGAATTATGGAAAATTATATCACGTATGTGAAACGTCGATCATCATGTTGATCTTTCTGAATGAATATTATGTGACTGAAGTCATTACATTCTGTCTGGGTCAATAATTTTTTTGGCCTATTAGAGTAATAAATTAGCCAACCGAATTAAACTTACTCTATTTCTAACTTAAATGATTATTTTTCCCTTATAGGCTAATCATTATTTTATATTTGACGTCAACCACGGGTGATGAATGACAAGTAATTAAAGATTGAGCTTTTTGGCTCCGATCTATCAGTATAGGTCATAATAGAAGTCGATCCACTATTGACCAAGCTAACAGGACTAATTAAAGTTCAAACCTTTTGGCATTGATTTATTTATGTAGGTTTACAGTAGAAGTCAAGAAACGGTTGACCTAGCTAACACGATTACTTAAAGGTCAAACATTTTGGTGTTGATCTATCTATGTAACTAACGATAGAAGTAGATTCATATTTAACCTATCTAACATGAGTACATAAAGGTCGAACCTTTTAGCGTCAATCTATATACGTAGGTTTACAATAGAAGTCGAGCCACGGTTGGCCTAGCTAACATGAGTAAAGTTTGAACCTTTTGCCATCTATGTCACTTTACAAAAGAAGTCAAGTCATGATTGACCTAATACGAGTAAAGTTCAAACCTTTTACCATCTATGTTAGTTTACAAAAAAAGTCAAGTCACAGTCAACCTAACATGAGTAAAGTGTGAACCTTTTTCCATATATTTTAGTTTATGAAAAAATTCAACCACGGTTGACCAAAGAGGAGTAAAGGTAGAACCTTTTTCCATCCATGTCTATTTGCAAAATAAGTGAAGACACGACTAACCAAAGAGGATTAAAGGTCAAACCTTTTTCCATCTATGTGAGTTTACAAAATAAGGCAAGATGCTGTGGACCCAAGAGTATAGGTCGAACCTTTTTCCATCTACATTGGTTTATAGTAAAAGGAGGGTCACGGTTGACCTAACACGAGTAAAGTTTGAACCTTTAGACCTCGACTTTGTTTTAATTATGTTGGTATCTTGAGACTCTGTGACCCCGGATGTCTGATGGGTAAAACTAAAACTGTGCGATAGCTTACCGATGCAGGACTAATTGCCTTATTGTGATATATTACGCCCTTGGGCAAGCATGGGCCAATGAAAGCCCGCATTCCTGACAGAAATGCAACCGACATCGGTAACCTATCAGATGCTCAAAAAAGTTAGTGGGAAAACAAAAATTTTGGGCACACAAATTTGTGCAGATTTTCCCCAAACCCTATTTGGAGACATTGCCAAATAAAAAATGCCTCCACCTCTTATCTTCTCCACCTCTCCCAAAACACATTCCCCCAACTCTCCATTCACACAATATCAAAAAATGAACAAGAATACAATCATATGTATTTAATGGCTTGTTTCAAACTACTACAACTACTAAATGGTGGAACATTTCTAATAATTAATTGAGGTTGTTTTCATCCATTACATTTTAAATTTCAATTCTTTTAGTGAAATGGTATGAACTATTTTTTTAAAGGAAATATTGAATCTTTTCAAGAATTGTGATGATTGTGTTACATGTAATATAGTGTATAGTGTTGTTGTTGTGCATATAATATCATGTATAGCTAATGAGAAGTACTACACATAGATTAGAGTTGATTCTAGACAATAATGCTATTTTCGCTAGAACATTGTTTGAATGTCTGATGTCAGTCATCCTGCCAGTCAGTGCGACAAGAAACGAAATCTTGACCGATATCGCATGTGCGCAAGGGACCAAATAACAATATAGTCTACCTGAAAACTACCTAGAATATAGTTTGGGGACCGAAAATTTTACTTTGAATTTGTGGGGTACTAAAAAATATGGTTTTGCTCCCGGGGACCAAAATATGATAAAAGATACTATGTTGGGAAAAAATAGTTTAGTCATAATAAAATTAGTAAATGAACATGGAATGGATGGAAAAGTACCTCAATTAATTTGAACCCGGAGATGCTCCATCCTGGGATACTTGTTGATGTTTGAGAGAATAGATTAGTTGGGATCTTGAGTAGTTGTAATGTTGTGAATGGAAAGGAGGGTGTGGAGTTAGGTTAGGAGGAAGTTTGATGGAGATGGAAAATGGGTGTTGTTACTGAATATGATTGACATGAAATGGTGTTGGTGGGAAATTTGGTTAAAAAATTTGGCTAAAAATTTTGGTTACCGTTGGAATTTCAGTTCTACCGACATCGCTAGACTGTCGGTTCGTGGTTTGTTTTATGCGAAGCATTTTTAATGTCGTACACAAAGTTTGATTTTTAAAAAGTATCGTAAAATATTCCTTGTTAAGATTGCGGCCCCTTCCGATGACTCATTTATGTCAAATAGGAACAACATTCTCCTGTAAATGTGAACAACAAAATACTATCTTCAATTTTGGATATCGACTTCTCCCACTTTCTTGAGAAACTTAAGTGTAAAAATTGAAAAATAAAATATCATTGATTCCAATTGTCCCTCACGGGACTTTGTCATTCCCATTCAAACTAATGATCCCCTAAAGTGATAAAGAAACTGGTATGATCCCACAATAACTTCTCAAGATCTTCCAATTAGCCCTTGGGTACTTGTAAGTAATCATATACAATTAACTCTAGACCATGTATTAGCACTTTAAAAAAATGATGGACGGATTTTCCTTATATTTTTAATTCATAAAAAACCAAGAATGTGTAATTTTGTCCGATTCTATGTGGTGGAATTTATGTTTCTAAGTAATAACGCTCACTGTAAGGGTATTAATGGAATACTAATAAAAAGAAGGAAGAATACCCCCTTTCCTTGATGCCTAAGTTGAAATAACATGATTGTGACAGTGTGAATTAGATTATTGGGTATCTCCAATTTTGCATTTTGTCCTCCACACCATCTTGGAGGGACCTAATTGTAAAAACAAAATAGTTCACCGGTTGTGTTAAAAATCGATTCCGATCAAACCGGACATTAATAAAGTTCATGCATTTATAAATTTCAAATAGTAGTATCCATTATACTGTTAACCATTATTACGGTCAATTATGTTCGTTTTGTTCAAACACTGGCCCAGTTGCTATTCTAGTGGGCTGAATTGGTAAGGCCCAATTTATGTATAGTCAACGTCGGTAATAGGTCGGTCAAATGTCACAAAATATGATTGAGATGCGACGTCGCACATGCAGTTGTTCTGACACGGGCCCATTGTTATGCTAGTGGTCTTAAATGGTTAGGCCTACATTTAGAGTAGACTATGTCGCTAAAACGTCGGTCCAGTGTCGATAGGGTCGACTGTTATGCGACGTTGCATTGGCCGAGGCAGAGTTCACAAAGCTTTGTAAATACTATATATATGGATCCCAGCTCATACCTTACTTCAAACATTCAACTTTCTATCGAATTTCAACAACCCCCTGCCCATCTTCTGAAAGGACCGGTTTCAACATGTGGTTATATTACTTTTTTTTTTGAATTTATCATTTAAATTATTATGTAAATGGTGTGTGAATGTATTATTCGCTTCTTGTTTTTGAAGTTTCTATGGATTAGGGTTCTAGGATTAGCATCTAGAGTGTTAGAATGTGGGCTTTATGTTTTCCCCCATTAATGTGACCCAATTTTTTTTACTTTAGGATCTTTATTTTTTCCATTTTTCTGATGTTGTTAGTGTATCCCCTTTGCTTGAATGCGACATCGCTAGTCCATCGATCCTATTTTGGTGGGAGCGACCGTCGTGCGATGTCGCGCATTCATATTTTCTGCAGTTTACCTAGTATGTGATGTCGCACCCTTATCGGTTAACCAATCAATTATACCAAATCATATACAACACCGCTCTAACATGTTGACCATAATATTATTTTTGGATCGACATGTCAGTGAAGCCGCTCATACATGTCGTCCTAATCATTATTTAGATTGACGTGTATGTGCAACACCTGACCGACTTCATAGATTAATTGAATTGATTTCTATGGAACCATTTTCTATCTATCATAATATTTAACATCAATAACAATATGAATTTAAAGAATCATGGCTAACAATGCTGGTTCTAGCCATTCCCCAATTGACGTGAGCGGTTTTTAGTTTATATTTAAATTTCCTTTTCTTGAATTACTTATATTCTAATTTAATTTATAATAATTTCGTTGACCGATACAGATACGTAGTGATTCGGATGATGACCGTCCGTGGACAACATTCAGCGATATCATTCCGTATTTTTTCTGCATACTGATCCAGGCAAATTTCGGGTCCATTCCTATTCTGCTAAGTAATCCCTATTACAAATGAATTTTATTTTCAACAAACTTTTTTATAGATTACTTTCATATTTACTGAACTTGATTTTTTGTTTATATTCCAGTACGTGCCTAGCCAAATTGTGGGGTTCCTGCCACCGTACAAGTTGCCTGCTGTGCTTAGGGAGTTTCTTGATGCTAATTAACTCAGGGTTGGGGACATGCTCTACTTCGAGCTGATAAATGGTGTCGGGCCTATAGTTTTTAGTGTTATAGTTCTTCCCCATAGATATAATTAGGTTTTTAGCCTAGACTTGATCCGAACATTTATATTAATCAAATCAATCCGTATTTGGAACATTATTTATTTTTTCATCTTTTAATATTTAATTTATAATCTATTATTTTAATGCTATTTTAATATTATTCAATCCCTAATATTTAACCTAAGATATGGACAAAGTTTTAATAGTAGGATAATTAACAAAACTGAAAAAACTTGTGTGTAATGAATAATTTGTTTCAATCAATCTGAAACTAGCAAACTGTTGTTGCGAACAAATTTTTTAAATAAATTCAAACCGTTGATCGGCTACTTGGTGAGCTGAATTTGTTAGGCTCTTGTAAGCCGAGGACGTCGGTAAGGGGTCAACACTGTGTCGCCTTATCCGACATTGGTGCGATGTTGTACAATGCGATGCAGATTTCACAATGGTCCAAAATGACATCATTTCAAAACAGATATAAATATGGGGACCCTAATTATCAGTTCAACTTTCTCTTCACAACTTTCCCGCGAATTCGAACAGTCTCACACTCCCTTCTTTTCTCCCTTAGAAAAAGGTACGATTTTTCTAATCTCCTAACACCTAGTTTTTATAATTGCTACTTTACATTGCTCGATCTCTGGTCTGTGAATATGTTTTGTTTTTTTGGTTATGAGAGTGTGAACTTTCTTTGACTGTAAACGTAGGTACAATGTTTTGGTATGTCTCTAAAGGGGTTTTGTTTAAGTATGTGTTGATAAAGCATCATTTTTTCTGGTTTATGTGTTTCTTTCCATAGCTTCCTCTGATACCTGCGATGTCGGTATGTTGTCTGCTACAACTCGGTTTGTGCAATTAGGGTGCAACATCGTAGATTCTTATTTATAGTAGCTTGTTCTTCAGTATGAGACGTCACATCTATGTCGATCTGTCCTTCGGTGTGATCAAAATTTTACCAATGAAGCATTATGGCATCTAAGTTTACTTTGGAATTTCATATGCAACCTCGTTCTTGTGCTGATCATGTGTTCGGCTCTACCGACCAATTAACGACATCGCTGGTACATGTCGACCAAACCACTACTCTTGGACTAACATGGTTTTCCTTTTTCCTTCTTCGATTCTCCTCTCGTTTGTTTGTAGGTGCAGTCATTTAGTCTTTATTTTCTCATGATTGTGATCGAAAAAATGGTGCTTGACAACATACATTTTATCGATAAGTTGATCCTGATCTGTGCTCTGCATCCAGTCCGGGAGATGTAGAATTCCTTTCTTTTTTTCTGCAGTTTGTTCCAAGTTTTGGTGTAATGGACATATCTTTGGCAATAACAAGTGTATTATGTTTCTGTAATCATGCCTTCAACCTTAGGTGTAGTTGTTTTTGGATGCAAAATCCCCTTGCATTAACATTTCTTTGGTACAGGTTTTCTAGCTTTTCTCGGAAAGTTTCTTTAATCCCTTCAAATTCCCGTAGATATCACATCTTGGATTTTGTTACCAACCTCTGCTCATCAAAAGAAGTCATTCAATATGATAGAAAAATCATCATGAATTTGATAAAAAATCATCAGAAGTTATGTCATTAATATCATAACCAGATTTTTCGAGAATGATATTGGATATCATCAGTGATAAAAATACAAAGATCGAAAAAATATATTGGAACATTAGGTGTACTAAAATTCAGATGAATGGAGTTGAGCATCAGTTTTTCCATTTTTTATGTTAAACATCATTTTTTGGTTCCTAATCGTTTACCACAATTTCAGTAAAGCTCACGTATTCCATGTTCATTTTTGGGCAAGATCACAATTTACTGAGTTTAATGAATATCAATTCAGCACCATCACAAATTAAACAGTTTAGTGAACATCAATTCAACAACACCAACTATCAGTTTATTCATCAATTAAATACAATAAAGGTTGTAGGTATGAACATTAATTGTAAACAATTAAAAATCATTGAATCCAGTTTGCAGCTACAACAATCACACACTT
>JAUOBV010333975.1:0-10889 GCA_032360425.1 Rubia occidens | reverse complement strand
CCTATTTAAAATCTGAATAGAACTATTTGGATACAAATAACTCCATTCTTGGGTGCAAAGGCCTTTATCCACTCTTTTGTAAACCCTCTCATTCCTTCTATTATTAGTCCATGTAAAATGAGCACCCACTGTATTAATGTGAATTAAGGTAAGGGCTTCTATAACCTCATTAAAATCATTTATGTTGTCCAGGTTGAGAGTATTACTACCTTTGTATTCAGCCAGGGATGTTATTACATTAAAATCTCTTATCATAACCTTAGGACCCCGGGGTAATGCTAAGATGTCCAGCCACAGTTACTTTCTTAAAAGTCTCAATGTCTTAGCATAAACAAAAGCTGCCAGCCAAGGGGAATTGTTCCATTTATCCACTATTTCCATGACTAAAAATTGTGAAAATTGCGAATGAAAAATACAAGAGATATTGTCATTCCACATAAGCCAAATTTTCTGGCTTTCAGCACATTGATGATTCTGTAAACCCAGTTTCATTTTTAGCTTAAAATTTTCCTTATTATCATGCATTGGCTCTATCAAGCATAGAAGATATATGTTATGTCTCATAATAAGAGTTTTGATCCTAGAAATGGATTTATTATATCACCTGTTGTTCCAAACCAGTAAATTACCAATTATGTTGTGTTTAATCATTTGCATTAGATGGTTTATTCCTCTTGGCAGATCTAAGTATCATGCTAAGGCCAGAAAAATAGGTTTTCATTTTAGAACTAGGGACCTTTTTATACTTAGATTTTGAAGGGTCATCAACCATAGAAGGAGTAGAAAAATGCTTACCTTGGATTACCATGTCAGAGTTTATAATTTTTTCTACATCCTCCAGGTCTAGAATCTCATCCAAGGTATATGAGGAGTAGTCCGAGGCAGATTCATCCGCCATTTCTCTTCCAACAGGCTCACAGATTTCCTCTTCATTTAGTTCCTGCAGAAGAGAGTATCTATTAGTTAAAAATGGTTCTTCATAAGGTTTCAATGCTAGAGTAGTTCAGCTAATAGATGAATTGTTGGGAGTAAAGATTGGAGAAAGCTCGTCCTTGTAGTAATCAGTGAGGAAACTGTCTTAAATATTAGCAATAAGGTGTGCTCCCTCCCGTGAGATGAGAGATGATTCTGTGCGGGGGAGGTTTGTTAGTAAAAATTTCACTTGAAACTCCGTGACCTTCATTGCATCATCATGAAGCATGCCAGAGATTTGGCTGCTGGCCTCATTTTGCTTCTGGAGTGGAGTCGGGCCTATTGAGCAGGCTTTGTTGTAAGACTCATTTTTCTTCCAAACCTCCACTGTTTTGGCAATAGTGTTGGTGCTCTTTTTTAGTGACCCGGTTGAAGGCAGGGTAGGTGACTGTTTTGGCAGTAGAGAATTGGTGACTGTTTTGGCAGTAGCGTAGCTGCCTTCCAAACCAGTAAAATCAGTCTCTGTCAGGTTAGCACAAGCGAGTCTGTTCCGATTAGGTGAAACAGAAAGGGGTCTGAAGGCAGGGTTGTTTTGTGGGGGACTATCAGGGAGGGGAGTAGGAGCATTATGTGGTGGACTATTTGCAGCAGGAAATGTGACTTCTTTACCAGTAGCTGGGGTAGTAACAGCCTTAAAGTTCTTTCTGCAGACATTATCATAGTGGCGTAGCTTTAAACATGAGAAGCAGTATGAGGGTCTAGATTCTTAGCCAATATTGTACCACCTATTTTTAGCTATAGAACCAAGTCTAATCCTTTGAGGGAGTTGTATCATTAGATCAAACTCGACACACATTCAGATTACTGATGGTCTAGACAAGTTCTTAGTCAGAGTATCGACTCAGATGAATTTCCCAATTGAATTCCCTAACTCCTTAAACACAGATGGATGGAATTGGTGGGTAGGGGGAAACCTCCTAAGCCAAATATAGTTAGCATCTATTGGAAGAAACCTCCCTCGGGTATAAAATGTAATGTGGATGCATCTTGGGATGCTACCACACACAAGGCTGGTTTAGGACTTATTCTTAGGGATATGAATGGATCTTTTTTAGCTGCAATGTGCTCTTATGTTGATGCTAACTCTCCGGTCCATGCTGAAATGATGGCCATTCAACTTGGGGTCAATCGATCTCATACATATCGAGATAACATTCATTTGGAATCTGATTGCCTCCAAGCGGTAAATATGGTGTTAAATCCGGATCAAGCGAACTGGGAGTTGTTTGAGGTTGCGGACGATATCTGTGGTAAGCTTGGCTCTATTCATATCTCACACATTTTTAGAGAAGCTAACACGGTAGCTGATGCTTTAGCAAAACATGCTTTAGCTGAAAGAAGTGGCTGTTGTTTCAACACACAACTAGCTCAGAAAATTTTAGGGTTGTTGCCGTTACATAAAAATGAAACTCCATCACTAAGAGTATCCCAATAATATATATGCTACTCATTGGCCTTCTTTTCTTTTTTGCAAGGAAGGGAGAAAACTTTGTTTCATATGGATGGATTAACACTTTGAAGGCTAGCATCTACAGAAGCAGGGCCTTTTGTGATTTTTGGAATTTGATATCAAGGTTGCTGATGCTGCTGCACCAACCCATTAATCATCATCAACATCACTGCTCCTTTCGGTCAAGATCTATTTTCTTCACAGAGCCTTAGGAACTGCAAAATTCTTTTATGGAAACATATCAAATATGATCAATAGGATATCTTTTGGAAGGCATTTCGTTATGCTCTTCGACAGTGTATATCCTCGGATGACTTCTACTCCTTGGTTCTTATTTTTGTGGTTTGGAGAGCCATATAAAATTCCTCCCATTCACTATGAGTGGATGTATAATTTTTTAAAAATAAGGCGGGTCAAAATGGGTCTGGTAATGTTAGAACGGGCAATTTAAACACCCCTATATTCAGGTGCCCCTGTCGACTATCAATAACTCGTCCTTCATGAATAACTCATCCTTTATCAACCAAAGGACTTGTGTAGTGTGCTGAAAGGTGTATTGAACGTGTCGTTGATTTTGTAGTACAAAGAGGTTTTGACATATTGTGACTGTTTGTACTTCGAAAACAGATAAGCAGAAGAACTGTGTAGTCCATCAACAAGTGTTTGAATTGTCGTTGACGACTTTGTTACCCCATGCTTATTTTGGGATTACCAATAATTTCATGTTCGAGTGATAGGTTACCCTGCAGTATGTTCTAATCATGTATATCTAATATGCCAAAATTACCAAACATGATACTTCCAACACATAGTCATGTAGTGTAGGTCGTAATGTATTCAATTGTGTTAGGGAGACCATTACATGTACGTAATGGTAAGTCAACATCAATGTGTGGGATGGGCCAGGGATTCTGTAGTACGAAGGTGGTCAAATGGGATGCTTCCATCGATGTTAGTAACTAGTGTAGCCCTATGAAGTACAATGACGATTACGAACAGAAAATACCCGTGCGACTTGCATCACTCTAACCACTTGCTGCCTTTAAATTGAAAACCTTCATAAAAAACGATATTATGGTATCCTTAATTTTACACCACGGATATAATGGCTTCTCTTTCTCCTATAGGAAATCACTCAATATTTCCGGCTTCCCCTTAAATTCTCGAACAATGTCATCAAACATAGCATCAACGGTACAATTGTTCCATCCTCATCGTCAAAGCTACCAACTTTACATTGTTGCTCTACCTCGCCATGAAATGTCCGAACAATGTAACCTCTATCGAATCCGTTCTTCAACAAGTGATATCTAACAACCCCATGTTCATCCAACCTTTCCCGACACAAGCCTCGTTTGCATGGACAAAGTATCCTCTCCTCCCTACCGTAGGCATAATAAAGGAAAGTATCTACAAAACTAATATAATCACCACTCCATCTTGTTGCACTCGGACAATTAAGCATTTTTGTTCTCCATGCAATAATATATTCTCGCATAATATCCTCACATTATAAAATAAACACAACCATGTTTTTGGAGATAAACATATATGTACCACCTACAATATAAAGACAACCATGTTCACACACCCACAACATGATAAAAACATTCAAGAACTAAAGTATCCCCCATGCATGCATTCATGGTTGTAACCACTACCATTTTAATGAAACTAACAAAACTAAAGGAAAAATTACATTCATAGGTCTTCATGGCTTGGGGTGAAGCTCACCATCCACAAAAACCCTTCATTAATGAAGAAAGAAGAGAGCTCAAAAATTTGATTTCATTTTTGTGTGGTAGTTGGGATCATTTATAGTTAAATATAGCACCAGTTTTTGTGAACAGTGATACAAAACCGGTGCAACTTTCCCTCTGGCACCATTTTGAAAACCGGTGCCACTTGCAAAAAAACTTATTTTGGCGCCAATTTTTATAGCATCGGTTTTCCATGGCACTGGTTTTTTATCTCCATCATCGGTGTTAAAAAATTGGTACCAATTTTAGCACCGATTTTTCAAAAACTGGTGCTAAAGATAAAAAAACCCGGTGCGAGTAAAGAATGAGCACTGATTTTCAAAAAATGGTGCTAGAGGTTAGTATATGTGGTAGTGTTTTCCGCAAAGAGCGGATTTAGAGTTCAAGAAGGTCAAGAATGGAATATAATGCCAACTGGTCAACTGACTAGCATGAGCCCAACCAAGGTTGCATGGCCCATGAAAATGAACACGGGCCATGCAACATTTCCCAACATGGGTCATGCCCGTTTGTGCCCCAAAATTGCTCCAAAATGGCTAATTATGGGTGCGAACCATTCGAGTTTTACACGGCTAGCGCCATTCTAAGTTTCAAAAGTGAACACCTGCCCACGGGGGTGTGAAAAATGGAACGGTCTGGGTCGTTCAACTGAGGAAAAAGTCCTTCTAGCCGATGAGTAGCACCAAACGACTCGGGCCACCAAATCTAAAGTTTTGGATGTGACACCAGCCAACGACCCCTCATGGGCCGTGCCATGTCGGGTTCTCCGCGCCAGCATGAGGATGCAAAATCTCGCGTTAGCACGACCTTGCACATATTTTATCATTTTCCACTTACCGTGTAAATTGCTGCTGGAAGGGTTTCTAGGCCAATTTTTAGCCTTTTTCAAGACCCAATTCCCTCCTACTATATATGGATCTATTTCTACCAGGGTTTAAGTTTTTGCTCATTTTGAGACTTAAAGAATAGGCTACAGATAAAAAGTTCTCTTCTTTCTCTCCAGGTTATTTTCTCTTCTTCTCTTTATTTTTATTTTCCCCAAAAGTGTTGAATCCAATGAAATACTTGGATTCAATGCTTGGGGAGTAGTTTATTTACTAAGGGAATGTGTTTGTACTCATGAATTCATGTTCGTTTTGTGAGATTCCTAAGATCTGCCTATTTCTATATGTTTGTGATTAATATGCGGGTATTTTCTTCATATTTTTTTAAATTGCGTGATTGTTACACTAAGGTTGGCACACACCGTAGTCTACTTTCATGTTTCTACAATTATTGATACCCCCTGGGGAAAGAAACATATATTTTCTTGGGGTAATGATAGTCCAGAACTGTGTAGGTGTGTGCACATGGGTTGTCAAGTCAACGTTTCGAACAACCAAAAACCAGTAGGCCGACGAGTTGGCTCCAATGGTTATGGGTAGAGATAGCTAGATTAGCAAATTAGGGTTAAATTTGCAACCCTAGAGCCATCGATAAGGTGATTCCCCCGCCCCTTGTCTTTTTAGTCCTAGGGAGAAGCATTCATGGTGTAATGCCTGAGACATAATTGCACAGGGAAAATTCAGATCAATACAGCAGGCAGAGCCGTTATTGAATTCCCTTAATTATGGAGGCAATGCCGATGGAAGATTACATGCAGACCCTACTTAACATCTCTGTGGATCGCCCCGGTCTTGCCACTATCTACCCTTTTAATGGCATAGTATTAGTAACAGTACAAATTCATATATTTGATAGCCTCGTCTCGATCTTAATTGATGGATCTCCCATGATCGATTGATTAGGAGTGACCCAAGGAGGGGTAGGTTATCTTGGTCGTTCTGTGTCTACAGTAGCATCGTCCGTCATGGGCCACCGGTATGAAGGTGCAACTTGATGAGTTGAACGGAACAGGCCATGTAGAACGTTGTAGGCCGCAGGCTGAAAGCTTGATTTTCAATTTATAAATGGCGCGGGCTGTGTAAAATAATGGCACAGGTGTGCAAAATTTTACGATTGGTCTTCGATTATTTGAACTATGTTTGGCACGAGCCGTATATAACGCAACGGCTAATGCACATACTTAGATACACAAGCACACTGGCTAGCACGTGGTCGTGTTAGTCCTTGTGGCCCATGCCAAAGGGACTTGGTACCATTGTGTTGGTTGACAGGACCCGTATTATTTTACTTAGCCGTTCCAGTTCCTCTTTTGTCAATCTCTGACTCCTCCTCCAGGATTGAATCCATTTACTACCACATTTTAACTTATGGCCTTGTGTGTACTACCATTCTTGATAATGGCTTTCTACTATTTACTACTACCTTGCAGATGGCCTTCTACAAACTAAGCCGATGTGCTTACGAGTAATCTAACAAAGAAGATCACAAAACTAGATCTAGATATGCTCATAAGGACATATCATCCCTTAGGTCTAATAAGTCTACATAACTAAGAATTTAGACAATAAAACCAACAATGGCTATCTAAACCCCTTGAAATGTGAACCCGGCTTAACCTAGCAATAAACCTACCAAAACATATTAAGAAATGTATCAAATACATTGGTTAACACATGTTTTTTGGTGCAGATAACTAATTCACATTTTTAGGACAATGATCTTCCAATTTAGGCATGAACAGGTCATTGCATATGCCTAAATTATTTACACAAATATATGACATAACTTTGCAAAATTTACCTTATGGCCCAAACTTCCTTGCATGTTCATTAAGCTCCAAAACTCTGCACCCGAACATATGGAAAAATGTCTGATATGGATACCATGCAAACTGTCTAAGAGGGATATGAACTAGGGTAATCGTCCTCCATTTTCATTAGTAATCCATTAAAACCCTTATTGTAATCATTATGGAAATGATAATTTCCACCTGTTAGATTCACATGAAATTTCATATTCTTATTTTTTAGGAATACAAAGATAATAAATTCCATCCATCAAATTATAGAGAGTGCTATTGTGTGGTCTAGAGTAAATAGTAGTTGATTACTTAATTTTTGCACTTAGCTCCCTCTGAGAATGTGGGAGAAGTCAAATGCAAAATTGGAGATAACATTTTTTTCTTCACATTTTCACGATAATGTGTTGTTTTGATTTAGGCATAAATGGGTTAATGGCAGGGGCCGCAATCTTAAAATGGAACTTTTTTACAACAGTTTAAGAAAATTAAACTATGGGCATTTTCTACGATGTCGTATTTGTGTTGCATAGAACGAACCTCAAACCGACCCCTAACTGACATTGTTTGAACTCAAATTTCCAGTTGGAATAAAAAAAATTGAGCCAAAAAGGTGAACCAAAATTTGGCCCCTACCCTATTTCATGTCTATAATATTCAACAATAACACCCATTTCCCATGTCCAACACACTTTCTCCAAACCCAACTCCACACCATATTTTCCATTAACACCAATACAACAATTAAATATCTAAGTCAAATTGATTCTCTCAAACATCAACAAGATTTTGGGGATGGAGCATCCCTGGGTTCAAGTTAAATGATGTAGTTTTCCATCCATTCCATGTTTATTTAGCAATTTAATTATCATACCTTCTATATGTTTTGATGTACACCATTATGCATACATTAACCAATAAATTTAACACATTTATTATCATCTTTTGTTTGGTTGATTTCTAGTTTTAGTTAGGTTTGTACG
The DNA here is from genome assembly GCA_032360425.1 of Rubia occidens. Lineage (NCBI taxonomy): Eukaryota > Viridiplantae > Streptophyta > Magnoliopsida > Gentianales > Rubiaceae > Rubia > Rubia occidens. The sequence goes on along the minus strand of JAUOBV010333975.1, from coordinate 3,041 downwards.
ACAAAGGGCTTAGACGACCATTATTGGTTTTCTTGTCTAAATCCCAAGTTTTGTAGACTTAATTGAAGCTAATGAACACTTGTGTTCACGGACCCCTAGATCATCCCTTTTAATATTATTAGTATGTTTCCCGTGAGTATGTTTTCATTATCTTTTTTAGAAGGCCATCCGCGAGGGTGGTAGTTGATATTTCAAGGGCATTCGCAAGAATAGTAGAAGATATCAAAGGTTATTGGCAAGGATTGTTTGAAGGCCATGGAATCCAAAGCATGGTAGTAGATGAAATTGGGATCAAGAAAGGCGGATTCAAAGTTCAAGAAGACCAAGTCTAAAATGGAGAAATTATTTTCTGGGAATGGCACAAATTTTGAGGAAATATCTTAGAAGAATTATCTCTTAAGGGTGGCCCGAATAGATTTGTCTTCTCGAGCGCTAAAAATCAACTACAAGAACTCTCAAATAGATCCAATGGTTCATCTGTTGGCGAGCAAACAAGCCAGCCAACGAAACCAGGGACAACATAAGGGTAAGACATGGCTAAGACTAACACGGTCCATTCCAAGTGACACAGCCCGTGTCAGAAGATATCACCACAGATTGTTCCACCCAACATGGGTCGTGCCGAATTCCAGTACAAATCTTCTCATTCTGGTTAGCCGTGCACTCTTAGTCACCTTATAAATTTAAAATTCAGCTAAGTATGGAACCAGGACATTTTATTTTACACGGCCCGTGCCTTTTCAAGTCACAAATGTCAAGACCAGCCTACAGGATGTGAAGAATGATGTGGCCTGTGTTGAGATACTACACAAAATGAGGTTTAAGCCGATGAGGGGTGCTAAACGGCACGAGTTGTGCATCAAAATATCAAAATTAGAGTGTTAGCCAATGCCTCACGCTGGTTGACACAAGACACACCAGTAAAAAGAGGAATGACTCGTGCAAAGGCAGACGGCCCATGCTGGCACGAGGCCTTTTGGCCAGTACAGGCCATCCCAGACGGTATCCCCTGCGCTGGTTGTTGATGCTAGTTTTTTTTTTTTTGCAATTTTTGGCCCAATTCCACACTGCTATATATATACCTATGTTCACTAGGGTTTAAATTCTTGCAAAGGCCGATGGCCAACGCCGATACGAGGCTACAAATTTTCCTTCATCTTTTAATGGTCTAGTTGTAAACTTACATATCGTGTTAGTTGAGTAATTAGTGTTTTTTTGTTTTTGTTTTTGTTGTTTTGCTTTCTCGCTAGTTTTCGTTTACTTCTAACCCTTTTTGCTAATGTTGATTTTAGTTTTCCATTGATTTATTCCTGTTTTATGGTAGATACATGTGCCAAAAACTTTGGATTTTTACATAGTGCAGCGAATTATACAGAAGATAAGCGATGAAGTAAATGGAGATTTAGGCCGGAAGTTCTACAAGAACTAATTTTTGTAGTTGTAGAGAAAGAAGAAATGGTGGAGGATAATCGTACTTTCAGAGAGTTGATTGCTTTAAATTTGGAGAATCAACCGTTTGCATCATTTTCCCACCCTTTCCACCTAATTTGATGTGTGAACTCAAGAGTTGTATGATTCATTGCTTTCCAACTTTCCATGGAATGGACAGCAAACATCTGAACAAGCACCTTTTGAAATTCTATCGGCTTTTACCAACATGAAGCCAGAAGGTGTTTTGGAAGAAGATTATAATATGATGGAGTTTCCTTCTCACTTCGAGTTTCGGCCAACGATTGATTATACTATCTACGACCCATTTGTATCACCTCATGGATGGATATAAAGCGCCGATTTCTTGAGAAATAATTTCTTTCTTCAATGTTTATGGGGTTGAAGAAGTAATTTTCCAACATCTCCATGTTCGCTAATGAGTCCCTTTACGAGTCTTGAGAATGGTTCAAGAGTTTGTTGTCTAGTTTTCCGTATCACCCATTCAGGAAGGGAGATTTTTTTACTATTCCCTTGAAGGGTTGTGCAATGATGACATTCATATGGTCAATGCCACTTGCAACGGTTCAATTTTCATTAAGATCCCAAAGGAGGAAGTAACACTCTTCAAATAGATGGCAAACGAAATAAGGTAGTTTGGTACAAGGCCTATGGTAAAGCCCGTAAATGACCCATCTCAATCCCCTAAGTTAGAGGAGTGAGTCAAAGCTCTTGCCTCAATGATGAAAGAGTTCATGAAAATGGGAATTCCACAAGAAAAGTGTGCAGTATTTGCAGCTTTGATCATCATAAGAATGTTTTTACCCGAAAGTGGTGGAAGAAATGGAGGAACTGAAGCTGTTGGATTTCAATAATGGTGTAAATAGGACACAGTTTGCTAGGGGATAACAACAATGGTTCCCAGGGAACCAATAAGGTGAATGGAAAGATACCTATGGAAACACCATCGACCTGAGGTACATCAATCACCCCAACTTCCATTGCCACAAGGAGAATGGATTGCACGGGTATAACCAAGGTAGACAAGCCCCACCTTAACCCTATCCAAGGAGAAAAGGGTTTTCCAACAACAACGTCTCACTTTACAAGTTGGATCGAGAGGAAATCCTTGAAACAATCTCTCAATTGGTTAAGAAGTATGACGTCTTTGTTGAGCGCATAAAGTGAGAGATTCAAGATCTCGGGACTAGGGCATTCTCAAACATCATGAATCTCAAGATTCAAGTCGGGTAACTTTCCACCTCGATAAGCCAACATGAAGCCAAGGAATCCACCAAGCTTCCTTCCCAACCGGAGATCAATCTGAGAAATTCAAGCACTTTAAATTAAGAAGTGGGAAGGAGGTGCATGAGCCCAAGAAGAAAACCTATGAGAGAACGACTTTTTCGGGGAAAGTAACCAAACTAACTATGGGGAGCAAGAATTTATTTTGGAGAAACCCATCAAGGAGCTTCCAACACCTGAAACGAGGGTTAATCTCTTGCCGCCCTTCCCTAATGCACTTTAGGGAAGGCCGAAGGTGGCAACCAATGATGATCATATCCAAAAAAAAAACTTTGACAAGGTTGAGGTTATTGTCCCAATCCTATACT
>JAUOBV010333866.1:0-10894 GCA_032360425.1 Rubia occidens | reverse complement strand
CAACTTGTGCCTTTGGTAAACAGTTTTACATATGTTCTTAAGTTGAAAAGATGATGTTTCTTTCTCACACATGGGACATGCATAATGCCCTTTCACCTAATATCCTGACAAATTTTCATGAGAGAAAAAATAATTTATAGAGCAGAACAATAGGGCCATCACTATGAAATATATTCAGCAAACCATCTTAAGTCTGGATCCATTCATTGAACAACGTCACCAAATAATTGAGTACATGAGCAAGATAAACATATATATCATTACCAGACTGCTTAGGCTCCAAAATCATCATAGACAACAAAACATACTTTCGTTTCATTGTTAACCACGAGGGTAGATTGTAGATCACCAACATTATAGGGAAGGAACTATGTGTGCTGCTCATGTTACCAAATTGATTAAATCCATAGGTAGATATGCCAAACCTCAAATGTCGGGGTTGAGATCCAAACATAGGGTAAATGGCATCTAGCTTCTTCCACTGCTCACCGTCCAACATATGCCTGATCATATCACCCCCCTGGCCGAAATATTTCTGAATGCCAGTGCAATAACTTAGCATCCTCTTTGCAAGCAAACAAGTTCTTCAAATGTGGAATTAGCGGGTGTCTTCTTCTTCAAAATGAATCCAATTTCCGCACCTACAAAAATTTCACCCCACTTGAACTTGTATCAAGCCTCGTCACATACTCGGAATCTTTTTCTATTTCCGTCGTTCTCCCCCCTGTACAATATATAATCGTTTAGACAAGATGATTTTTTCTTAATTCCAATACCATTGAACAAAAAATCATTTTCGTGGCATACGACCTATAAGGTAAAAAATTAGCTTCGGGAAGCAATTCCCTAGGAAATTCAAGAATCTCAGTTATTCTTTTATCGGTCCATCCAAATTTGGCCTTCAAATTCATCATCCTCAAGGTGGTGCTCAAAACGGAATGTTTGGACCACTCATATTATATTGTCTTCGAGTGAATATACAACACTACTAGCACCTCGAGTTTACCGTGAAATTCTCTGGAAAAATCCCCCTCCATCTAATCAAATATATCGTCTCCATCTAAATCATAACTAGTTTGAAAACCTCCCATTACAAGATGTTCACACAACTTCTTCCTCCCCAAAAATAGATCATTCCTACAATCCTTACATGGGAAACGTGCACTCACCATGCCATTTTTTGACACACGTTTGAAAGCCCACACAATAAATAAATTTACCTAGGGAATATAATCAGGTGAGTTTCTAAGATCGCTACTGATCGGCACTCCGCGGGATTGTTCTTTTTACCAAATTACCTGTGGAGCGCTCAGACAAATGATAAGAGATTTATAGTGCTCTCCCATGCTCGTTACTAACTACTATAAGGTAGTAAGTGGTAAGTTTGGGGTCGTCCACAGAGATACTAGAATTCAAAGTTAACTACACACAACCAACAATAGATCGTCACACTGATTGTGTGTTGGGAATAGCTAGTGCGATAAACATAAGATTGGGGGGAATATCTATCTTATACCTATGTCACATAGCGAAGAGATTGCTGGGAATTCCTAATGTCTGTCACACAAAGGATCGTCTCCACTTTACAAATCTACCACAAAACCACCATAATTAAGGAAAGCGTTTCTATCACCTTTTAGATACCATAATTCTTTCCTCGTCAATCTCACTGCCAATGCTAACGAGTTATCGCTTAAAGAAATAAAGCCTTGTGTAGGTCGCAACGGTTAGGTATGAGAGTGAGGATAATACATCCTAGGAACTCCACTATGGACACCAATCCCTAGGCCTAAAGAGGTAAAGGAGTTGGCATCTCATGATGACTCTAGGGTTGACAAGACTCTAGTCGCTACACCACAATCCTAGTCGCTACAAACTATTATGCTCATCTATAGGGGTAAGCCAAGGGTTTTCCCTCATTAGGGTGTTTATCATCCCTAACATGAATTATTATTAGACGATGAGCCAATTAGGTTAGAGTTTAACGATAGGGACGGTACTCTCGGGATAGTATGTATACACTCATCTCCCGGTACTCAAGAACATACAATAGATCTAATCTAACACTCCCAAGATATCATGACAAGCCTAGCACAATGGTATACTACACATGAATCTATGAGTGCATCATAGAACATAAGGGGCATACATATTAAAAGAATGTAAAGCATAAATCATACACAAATATTCACAAGACATAAAGTTAGGGAAATCTAAAAATCTCACATAGTCAACATTTAGTCAGGAATACAAAATAATTCCTTAAGATAATAAAACTACTGTACTACTAATATTAAATTCATGGAATTCGTTGCATTTAATGCCATGGATCTAAGAACTAAAAGAAGGAAAAGAGAAGAAGAATTCTAGAGAGAGAAAATTCTCTTCTTCCTTCCTACCTACCAAAAACTAAAATCTATATTATGCCTACTTCCTCAACCCTAGGAGACTAAAGGTTCCTTAAACCTTTACTCGTCCTTAAGTAAACAAGAACAAGCAAAGATATAAGCGTATAATAGCATGCAAAGATTTTTCCCAAAATACCCAGCATTTTATTCCTTGACTACCATATCCCAAAGACATAAGAATCTCTCACACTCTCACACTCTCATACCCAAGAACTAATATTATCTAAACAACAATCATACCAAATCAAAAGGTAAGGCATTCAAAATATATGTGTAAAACTAGCTTACTCCACCAAAGAAACTACCGAATATAAATCAAGAGAAGCATAAAATAGTTTCAATTTCTCTCATTTTGCCTAGGATCCCTCTCAGGTTTTCATGCTAACTTCATATTTTCCTTTTTCAAGATCACTCTCACCTTTTTCCACACCATTTGGCCTCTCAGTTTTTCATAGGTTTTTCAACCTATTTGGGGCTTCCCATTTTTGCCTAAGTTGCCCTTTCAGGTTTTCGACTTAGCCGGATATGTTTTTTTTTTCATTTTCCATTTTTGCCATTTTTTAAAGTGCTCTTAAAAGAGCTACTTTCTACATAAAAACAACTAAGAATCATAATTGTTATCTAATTTCCCTCCCCCACTTGCATTGTCCTCAATTCACTTACACAATATGTCAAGAGAAGGAAATAAGAGAGCACTTACAATGAAAAATGAACACTAAAATCTACACTTTGTGGCATAATCATGGAATTTAATGAACAATCTACCATCACCACAATATACTACCCCTAACCTCTAAACAAGAAAATTCATTCACAACCACTACATGCACCACAAATCTAATAAAGATTTGAATCGCATTTGAGAGTTACCTTTTAGCATTCGAGTTGTGTGTTTCTAGGGCTTTTAAGGTTAATGGGTTTGGGTGGTATTTTGGGGTGGTAGGGAAGAAATGGTGATTTGGATGTAGGAGGGTATGTGACCTTCCCGGGTCGTGCACGTTTACACACTCCATGAATTTGGGGTTTGGTTCTTTTCTCTGTCCACCATTTTGAGCATCACAAACTGTCTATGTCTACACGGTCGGTGAGTTGGACTTCTCCTAACCAAATTTGCTCGCTTTCCTCCAAAAATCATATGCTTCCTACAAACAAACATGCATACCAAGTGATATAGCATTCTGAAACCAAAAACTACAATAGAAAAACAAACTAATAAACAATAAATATCTACAACACAATGCATTGAGACATTTTTTCCTCCCCCACACTTACACCACACATACTCCCCAAAGAAAAAAATATGATATGAAAAGAAAGGGGGGTAGACAAAACAATGTGCTATGATCTTTTCCCAGTGCATTGTTTCCACCTAAATGTCCTCAAATCTATCCAAACATGCAATTCAAGTCAGGCCACTGCAAATTCACACTAAAAAAGTATCAATCAACATCCACACAAAGGAACAACAAGTGTGCGGCCTAGGTTGTGTATTTGGTGGTTGTATAGGTGGTGGATTGTGGTGGTGTCTAAAGGTTTTGGGGTAAGAGTAGGAGGATAAAGGTGATGGTTTATTATTTTTTTAATAAAAAAATTCAAAGAAAAACTAACTAATCTAATTTTTTAAGGTTTGAGTTGCCCCCTGAGAAGTTTTGTATATTTAAGATCGTCAACACAACCCTAATGTTATCCATATGGTGATGATTTGTACCCCATCACCATAGGCAACCAAAAATGGAGAGGTGGGGGTAAAATCTTCCAAGAGGAAGATGTAGTAGAGGAGGAGTCAACCATAAAGGAAATAGATGGTTTGAAAGTTTAGCGTATTCAATAGGCTACTGTATGGTTTCTTCTAAGGGTTCCGAAACTATGGGAGTAGATTCTATAGGTGGAAGTTGGGGTGAAGTTAGGTAGAATGGTGAATTAAGTATAATAACCCCTTCCTCAACTTCTTCACTCTCAACAAACCACTCCCCACCCTCTTTGAGTTCATCTACGATAATTTCAAGTTCAACTAGGGATGGTTCATTTTCGTGACATTGGGCTTCTAGCTGGCTCACCTTTTCCAGCAAGTTACTCACTTGCCCTTCAACTCTCTCACTGCTTGAGATGAGTTGAGTTCCAAAATGTCTAATGTCTCTAAGCACTGTGATTGGAGCAACTCGCTAGTTCTACCAAAGTTAGCCAAGGTTTCCAACACTTCTTCACGCTCGGATTCAGGAACTAATCCTAGGGATTGATTTTTGGGCATTGTATTGGGCAGTGAAAGCCAACTATCTAGCTCACATTGTTGGCTTTCAGATGTATCTTCATACCATGAATTCGGGTTACTACACAACCCCGAATTGGGAGAAACATGGTATATATCATATTGACCTTAGGAGCTAGCAACTCCTACCTCTCTCTCATATTCGCTCAACCAAGAGTAAGACTCCTTAGGGTGATCTCAATGACATATCCTACAAAATCTCACTCGTTGAGCCTCTCTTCTCCACATTTTTTTCCAATAAAACAAAAACAAAGAAAACAAAAATAAAAATAATAGTGCAAGTGTTTTCAGTTGACACCAAGAACTAAAGAAATACCTACTCTGAAAAATAACAAACAAAAAACACACAAAAACATAAGAAAAATAAAGCACAAACAACTATACCAACTAGTTATGTAAGCTAAAAATCAAATTAATAATAGTATCACCAGCAGCGGTGCCAAAATTTGATTGGTACTCCGTGGGGTCATTCTTTTTACCAAATTACCCGTTGAGCGCTTGGAGCAAAGATAAGAGATCTATAGAGTTTCTCCCGTGCTCACTACTAACTACTATAAGGTAGCTAGTGGCAAGTCCCGAGTTGCCCACAGAGATACTAGAATTAAAAATTTAACTACACAGAACCCACAATCGAGCGTCACTACGATTGTGTGTCAGGAATAGCTAGTGCAATAGATATAAGTTGGGGGTTTTTTGTCTAACAACAAAAGAACATGCAATCAAGAGAGATTAAACTATAATAAACTAGCCTTGATATTTGTGTAACATGACCGATGAATGACTTTGATCCTAAATTCTATCACATGCAAGACATATAAACCCATTTTATGCTTATGTCACGTAGTGGAGATATAGCTGAGAATTTCCAAGGTCTGTCACACAAAGGTTCGTCTCCACTTTATGGAGCTACCACACCACCTTCGTAATTAGGAAAAGTGTTTCGAATGCCTTTTGGATACCGCAGTTTTTTCCCTATAAATCTCACTCACAATTATAACAAAGCCTTGCATAGGTCGCAACCATTAGGTATGATAGGGGGACAATATGTCTCGGGAAGTCCACTATAGACAACAATCCCTAGGCCTAAAGAGGCAAATGAGTTGGCATCTCGTGATGACTCTAGGGTTGACACGACCTTAGTCGCTAAACCACAACCGTAGTCACTACAAAATATTGTGCTCATCTATCGGGGTAATCCGAGGGTTTCCCCTAGTTAGGGTGTCTATCATCCCTAACATGAATTATTATTACATGATGAGCCAGTTAGGTTAGAGTTTAATGATAGGGATGGTAATCTCGGGATAACATGCATGCACTCATCTCTCCAGTACTCACGAACATACAATAGCTCTAATCTAACACTCCCAATATAGCATGACAAGCCTAACACCATGGTATACTACACATGGTGCATCATAGAACATACATGACATACATCTTACAAGAGTGTAAAGCATAAACCAAGCACAAATCTTCATTGGACATAAAGATAGGTAAATATAAGAATCTCACAAAGTCAACATTTAGTCATGAATACAAATAATTCCCCAAGATAATTAAACTACTCTGGTACTATTATTAAATCCATGGCATTCATTGAATTAAATGTCATGGATCTAAGAACTAAAAGAAGGAAAATAGAAGAAGAACTCTAGAGAGAGAGAGACAGAGTTCTCCTCTTTCTTCCTTCCTACCAAAGAATAAAATCTACATTATGTATAGAAGAAGATAAATGGGCCTCTATAGGCCAAATTTTGGAAAAATCTAGTGAAAACTTAATGGCACCACTAGTGTCACGTCAGTACGGGTCGTGTAAAAGTACACGGCCCGTACAAAAGCACGCAAACTGAAAACTGGAGGTCTTTCTCGAGCATATTGATCATGCGGCCCATAGATTGGAGAGCTAGTCCTTTTCGTCTGAAGGCGCCTCCCGTGCTAAAGCACGCAGACCGCGATTTGGAGTCTTTGTCTTCGTCTTCTGAGCGTGCAGTTGCACAGAAGCTTGTAGCCCGTGCTCGGAGTTAGTATCTTCAGAACTTGTCAGTTGTCATGGCACGGGCCGTGTAGATCTATATAGGCTATGCCAGTCTTTGACTCTTCAAAAGCTTAACTTTCTTCTACTTGTATGCGCCTCTACGGGTGAACCGCTATTCCAATTTGGGAGTTCTTGTAGTCAATTTTATAGTGCTCGAGAAGACAAAACCAATGGTGCCAGCCTAAGAGGCCGATTCTTCCAGAATCATTCCCAGAACTCAATTTAACTCTCGGATCACAATCTATCTGCTTCTTTGTGTCTTCCTTCTTTAACCCTTCTATCTTCTACCACATTTTTACTCATGAAATTTAGTCTTCTACCATCTTTGTGAATGGCCTTATACGATCTAATACCATTCTTCTTCTAAAACAATCTGAAGGGCCTACGAGCAATCTACAAGAAAAAACTCACAAAAACGAATCTAGACGCTCGTAGGGATATAAAATCGAATAAACTTACAGAAGGCTAAAAAATGAGGGATTTAGACATGAAAACAAAAAAATGGTCATATAAACCCCTTGTAATGTAAACCTACCTAAATCTACAAATCTACCACACAAAAGATAACAAAAGAGATGTTAAATGCCTTAGAAAATACATGCATTTGATGTCTCATCAGCTAACGATGAGTTCAATTCTATACATTACCGGCTACGTACCTACATTGAAATAGCATTTAAAACTATTAGGTCATACAAAACATTTCCATTCAAACACAATTTTAAACCTAAACCCTAGTTCAACACATTTGAAACATTCTAAACATTAAAATGACCAATAAAGTTGTACATACCTCATTATTAGTTCCACTAGAAACCACAAAGTGTAGGTTCTTCCACTTTACTTGTTTTTATAAAACTAAATGGCTTCAAACGCCTAAATGCAGCTCCCTATTCATAAGTTTTGAGTTCAGAACTTCAATTTCAAAAGTGAAACTGAAATGGACATAATTTTGAGTTTGCAACTCCACCTCAACGAGGTTACGTATTCGGGACTTGTTTTTTATTTTTAGTATGTTGTTTGACCGAATAGTTTCAAACTCAAAACATGTATCGGATCCCAATTCCAAGTACGTAACTAACTTCAATCAAAGTCAGTTTTACACAATCGCATTTAAATCAATTAAAGGCAGTTTGATGATAAATCACCTTTAATTAATATTAATTAAAGGCGGTACTCTGAAAACCGCCTTCGAATTTCAAAGGGGTTCGAATCACAGAGGTTGCGAGCTCAGAATCTCTTTTAGAAGGCGATTCTTGGAAAACTCTCCGTAACCACCTTTCAACGGTGCCTTTAATATGCCATTCTCTACAAGTGGTGGGTGGTTAGAATGATTAGCTGTAACAATGTTGTAGTTACTCGTGAAATTGGATCTTTCTGTTTTTCCTTTTGAATATTAACTCATGGAGGATGACATCCATCTCCAGCCCCCATAATCTTTTCTCGCTACCATGGAAGAATACATAAGAAGAACCAAGGATGATTTATGTCCCCAAAGAAACTTTGGTTAGTATGCTCTATTATTTATACTCGTAAACTTGCGGTATTTCAGTAGCACCTTAATTCTTGAAGTTTTACGATTGTATACATTGGCTTGTGTAGGGGTTATATTTCTGCTACAACCGATGCATCTACTGTTAAGGGCAATGTTGCTCATGCTTTAGTCATTATTCCATCTGGTAAGTACACTTCCTGAGTGATTTAATGATATTTTGTCCTACCGTTTGATTTGCAACAATGGAACCAGTAAGAGATGTTGCTCTAGTAAGAGGCTTTGGTTAGAATTCTTACAAAATGCAGCAATTAATTTTTTATTTTAGTTTTGATAGGGTGTAATATATTTATATATTTTTTTTTCATTCTTTGTTTGGTCTGCATTAATATAATCTTCAGACAAAATACTTCTTTGGGCCAAAAGCATGGCCATTAATCTTAACACGGGACCAAACAAATCATTTTGAATTTGTTGGGTACCGAATGTATGTGGTATTGTCATCGGAGACCAAAAGATGGTATTGCGACATATGTTGGGGACAAAAAAATAATTTAGTCAGAATTTTATATCAATTCCCTAACCAATTGAACCAAATGGTTAACAGATGTCAGTTCTTTCAGTTGAATGTTGCTCCCCTCCTCTGCTGCTAACTATCCTTTTCCAGCGTACCCCTGAGACTCATGACAAACCTTCCTCCTTAATAAAGAGCTTGACATCGAGCTTGGTAGGTAGGAAATCGTTGTTGCATGGTAGTAGCACTCTCCCAAGAACTTTCCTCTGGTGGTGAGTTTTTCCGTTGCACCAACCATTGTGTCCATTTTTTGCAAAATCTTGAAAGGTTCTGCCACCGGCATGTATTCATAAACGTGTTCTAGGATCTCAGTTTTTTAACAAGAAGATGGTTCATCACTTACTTCTTTGATAACAAAACATGAAGTACAGGGTGTACTCGACTTGTAGGAGGTAAATAAATCTTTTAAGAAGCTTCCCCTATAATTTGGAGTGCCTTATAGGACTTGTAGGAGGTAAATAAATCTTGTAACATTGTCGAGCACAAATAAGACTTCACAATTTAATTTTTGAAAAACTTCTCTCTGCAGAAGCAATAGTCACATGAATAGTTAACGGATTTCTATATGCAATAAGAGAATCCGGAAAACATTCCATATGTTTCAAAATCTTCATAATATCAACAACTCCCATTTTTCTTCATTGGGCAAGAATTCTCTAAATAGTTTTAACTCCATAAACAGTTCATTAACATCAATATCATCTATAGAGTGTAACTTATCAGAAGTAAATAAGTAACCAAACACATTATCATATTGTTAATATTCTTCAAATCAAGAAGTAAGTGAAACAATTGCTTGTTCAATAATATATAAGAAATAATTCACTTGAAATGATTCTTCTGATGTTTGTGGAACAAAGAACGAATGCATCAATAGGACTCTCATTAAAATATATTTTTCTTCTAATTTCACGTCTCTTAGAAATTAAGGGATCAATATCTAAATCAATTACAATTTTTTTAGTTGTATCCATAGCATCAGAAAAGCCGATTTCTCTATATTTCTCAAAATAAGAAACCAATCTCTTAATTTTTATAATAACATCATCAATAACCATATCTTTTGATTGCAATTGTTTACTAACCACATTAACCAAATACAATGTATCATACAAAATAATTATTCCCATAAGAAACTCAAAATCACCAAATTCATTGAAAGCCAAGAATTTAGGTTCACTTCTTACTTTAGAATCATTATCATCATCACTTAGTTGTAGAAAAGTTGCTCTAACTTCAACAATTTGAAATTGTATAGTTTTAACACTATCAATATGGCTCTCCCGATGATAGTGATTTTAGGATGAAGCCTTTTAAATTTTCTTTTAAAATATTCCAACTTTTAGTAGACTTTGCAAAAACTGTATAAATGTGTTGGGTAATCTCAATCGGTTTAGGGAAAAATGAAAGAAAATAGGCCTTCTATATTTAATATTAATTTTTAATTGATTAAATACAAGCCTATTATAAGGGGTTTAAAAATTGGGCCTCAATTCTTTGGAGGCCCTGTGCAGTTGCTCACCTTGCACATGCTATTAGACGGCCCTGAATTGTAGTGGAATGCAGAAAATACTACCACCGTGATTTTATGTTGTATTATTAGTTAATTTTCTTTTTGTTAGATTTTATAGTGTAGTAATTTTATAGTGTAGTTTCTTTATCTCGTTAGATCTCACATTAATAATACTACCTCCGGTTTTTTATATTGACACCATTTTTTTACATTTTCTGAAGGCATGTTTGACCACCAATAACTTTGGTTTTGTCTAATAACAAACGATAAAATTTTACTTTTCAGAAACTACACGTTATTATGGGGAATCCAAAGACATCTCACATGATTTCTATTGTTATATATAATAAAAATTATCGATGATCAAATATGACATGAAAAAAAATTGCGATCAAACTGGGCCAATATAAAAAGACTGGAGGGAGTACATCTATACTTGACAAAGATTATTTAGCATTACATATGGTCTCACCAAAAATTGTACCATAGATACAAGTCAAATCGAAAGGCACATAGCAAAACAAAGATTACACACAAGGGAGATATTTGAAAGTACTCGGAGGGAGACTGTACATGCTCTCTCAGTCGTAACTCTATTTGCACTTC
>JAUOBV010333756.1:0-10894 GCA_032360425.1 Rubia occidens | reverse complement strand
TTAAAGTCATTAAAATAGCATAAAAATAGTTTGTGAACAAAAAATTATTTCATCTTTTTTTACATTCAAAATTTTGCAAAAAATGGAAGTAAGACAATAATATAGGACCATCAAATAAGGCAAGTAGGACACAAATAGGGGGACGGGGGGAGTGTTAAAGTTATCTATCACTGTTATTGTTTCTTTTGCAAGTTAAAATATGTGAAGAGAATTGAGTGAGGTGAGTATAACGTTTAATGAATGGTTGATAATGATTCACTATACCATAAAAGAAGATGTGACAAATTTAGAAAAAAAAATTAAAAAAAGTGTGTCAGGCATAGAAAAACCGAGAGAGTAATACTTCATCGTTCCAATAGAAATGGTACTCCCTCCGTAATAACCAAATTTGTAGACTATCTTTTTTTTCTGTTTCAAACAAATTTGCACACTTCCAATTTAGGAAAAAATCATCATGATATAACTATATAAGACATAATTACCCTTCAAAAATTTTGAAAAAATTCCCAATTTCTTTTCTCACTTTTTTTCTCTTTCTCTTCACATTTTTATTATGTTTCTTTTCACACTTTCTCTTTCTTTTCAACATTTTTGCGGATCTTCTTCAACCATTCTCTTTTAACGTTTCAACTTTTCTCTTCCAACCGTTCTCTTCCAAAATGTTAACCTTTTGTAGATCCAACATTTCCCTTCCATTTTTTTTTCCAAACCACCAAAATTATGAACTTCCAACACAACCAATACTCCAAACCTAATCTTCCCATGTTAATAAGCTTTTAAAATCAAACGTTTGGTGGATTCAGAGTCAGGTGGTTCGATGCTATGACATCTGAGAGTCGTCATCCTCATCCAAATCAAAGGGAAAAGCATCGTTTGTTGTAGATATTCAAGTTCCTGGCCCGAGATTCTAGTTTCTTGGCGTTCGCCGTTCGACGGGGTCAGTCCAATACATTTTGGGGCCTTGAGCCAAAAAATGGCCCTTTATATAGTTTTATTTTATTTTAATATAAGTGAGAGTCCATCTCTTGAAAAACGGTCTTTCTATAAGTCATGAAAAGACCAAGTTTTGAACAACAAATTAGAAGAAATAAAAATAAAATTTTTGGGGTTGCATTAATAGGGTCATAAACTTTATAACTACAACAAGTTGCATAGTAAATTTTTAATATTACAACTAAAATATTTTATTTTTTATTATTTTAATTAAACCCCCTCTTTCAATAAGCCTATGGAAAGACGACTTTTCCCAACACTTTGACTTTTTTGAGCCCGTCTCTTGAAATATGCTCTTTCCATAAGTTATGGAAATCCCAAGATTTAAACTGCAAATTAAAAGAAATCAAGATAAAAAATTTCGGTTGCATTAATTTGGACATAAACTTATAACTATTGTGATGCGCCTTGGAACCGCCACTGGTAAGTCGTGAGCCTGCTTGGCCGAAATCTGGAAGACAAAACCCTTGGAGGTGTTTGGGGGGGAACACTCTGATGATAAATTCAGATTATTTCCCCAAGGTAGGAATAGTTGAGTGGATAGTGTTACCTCTTTCTTTTTATATATCGGCCTGCTTGAAGCATGTAAGATTAGGTAGGGCTAGTGTTTTGTTTTCTTGTGGAGCAAGTACTAGGGTTCCTCATTGGGCCGACCCAATGGGTATTATCCAAGAGGTATTAGCCCAAAGATAATTCTCTGAACATGGGCTGGCAGAGGGGCACTGGGGCCCATTATTCTTACACACTATCAATAAGCCCCCAGAAAGCTGAAGGTTCAACCTTCGAGATTTTTATTAGTTACGGGTTTGACCTTCGAGCCTTTGATTGGTTACGGGTTCAACCTTCAGCTTTCTTTTACTTGAAGTGGGAGGCAACGGCATTATGGCATAGAGAGGCCTCGAACGAGGGAAGTGGAAAGGACTTTGGGCGCGTGTTGCTTTCTTGCTTCACGGGGCAAGTGGCGTCAGGCAGGGATGCTACGTGCGCGTCCAATCTCATTAATGAGAGGAAATATTCCCCAATGCGGGCGAACTTTCCCACATTCTTACGCCTTTCACTTAATTCAAGGTAATAATTACCCATCTCTCCGCCTTCTATATAAGCCGCTTTTGAGGAACGTTAATAACTTTTTCCCCATTCTTCTCCAATACGCTTCTGGAATTCCCCTTCTCCCTCTGAGCTCCTAACGTTCCTATTCCTTGATTGTTTTGGTCGTCAAGAAGCTAAGAGTAAGTCACATCTTCCATTACTAGTTTCTCTCTTTTCCTGTATTTTAACAATGTCGCAAACACCGTCTGGGAGCCAAGGGAGGATTCCGGCTTACTTTGCGGCCATTTCCGACCCCAATATTGGCGAAGAAACCAGCATTCTCAGGTTCTGCTTCCAGGATTTTGGTGCAGACCCTTCGTCCACTGCCGGGCCTACTTTTTCAAGCGGTGAAGCGAGTAAGACTGTAGGATACTACCCCCCCTGGTTGCCACCGGGTCAACGCCAAAAATTAATCGTGTCATGGGAGAAAGCTCTGAAGGTTATTTCCAGCATACGCGACGCTGAGGGGAGGTTATATTATTAGTAGATCCTTACCCTAATCCTTGAGAGCTCCTATCGAGTCTCCCAGGAGATTTTTGAGATGCTTCCTACCCTCCCAGCCGCGGTGAGGATTCCTTCAAACCTCAAATTGGAACTATTTTGAAAGGGCAAGACTCCCAGCAAACCTCGAGTAAGGAGGTGTGCCATCTACGTACGACACTTGAAGCTTGGGCTATGATTTTATTTTCCTCCCCTATTCTCTCAACTCCTCGAAGAGCACCAGGTCAATCAGGCCCAAATACATATGCACATCGTCACTTATGTTATGGCCTTCATGACAAAGTGCCACAGGCTACAGATCGTACCCTCTTACAAAATCTTCCAATCTGTTTACTATATATCTCGGAGTAAGGTTGTTGTCAACAAAGGTGGGGTCAAGGATATTTTTACCTTTCGTAATAGGTCATCCACCCACCCCATTAATATATCTACCAACTCTTAAAAATGGAACGACCCTCCCATATACACCTTCGTGTGCGAGGCGGAATGCTATTAGGTTTCTAAATATAACTTGAAGCTGAAGTTCAAGAATGCAAGCAAATACTGGATGCCCAAATATTTGGTGGCAGGTAGGAACAAACTATTGTGAGAGTCTTTGGACGTCCGGGATGCTTATGAGAAGCAGGGGACAAGTTACACATTTCCTTCAAAGATATACGAGTTGTGGGTGTATGGTCAGCCCCCAATGATGATAAAACTGCCTCCCCCACCGACCCTTCTATTGCGGGGCCATCCGAGAAGAGAAGAAAGGGAAAGAGAAGAGGAAACTTTCCTTGAATGTCGAGGGGGTCCTCAAGAAGGTGAGTAGTAAGAAAAGCGAGGGTGGTGGATCTTCGAGGATCACCTCGCCAACCTGTGGCATCGAGCCTACTGTCACGCGTCCCTCGACCAAGAGTACTGTCGGAGGGGTCGAAGCCTCTTTGAAAGATGCATCCCCCTTCCTTGAAGGTGTTTTACCGACATTGTTTTGATTTTTTTATTTTGCATCACACATTTTTACCTTCGTTATTCACATTTCACCTCTTTACTTGTCCTCTCTCTCGTTTTCCATTTCAGTGGGATTTAACAGCACCTTTTTGTTTGAAGAGGAGGGGGAGGAGGTATTTTCTGCTTTGCCAAAAGTCCATACCAAGATCTCCCCCCTCCAGCAGCAGTTAACCTTGGATGACCTTGATCAAGCTGACGTCGAAGTTGAGGCCCAAAATAGAATTGATATTGAAGCCGAGGCTTGAGATCGAGTTGATGTCGAAGTCGAGGCCCGAGATTAAGCCAATGGGGGGTCTCGAGGAATCTCAGTTCCTTGATTCTTACCCTCGGCGAAGGAGGGTCCTTGAGCAACATCCTTCCCACTTTCTATTCTGGGCTTCCTCCGGGGCCACTTACCCTATTACCCTGGGTCCCTCTGAATCCAAGTTCGTCAAGACCCAGAGGTGGTTTTGATGGTGAGAGATGTGATCTGTCCTTCAAGGAATTTTGGCTAAGGCACACCAAATTGAGGAACTCAAGGCCGCCACTGACCATGTTAAGGAGATCGAGCCCAAGATGGTGCTACTTGAAGATATCCTAGAGAAGGCTACCACCGACCATCAACTGAAGATAACAGAGCTTCAAGGTAAATTATCTACCCTCGAAGAGAAGTTTTCTGGGGCCGAGGAGAAGTTTTTTTAAAAGATAAGGAGTTCGTTAAAGCCTTGTTCAATGAGAACGCCATGCTCAAGGGTCTTTTCTCCGCCAAACAGCAGGCTTCCATACTTTCAGCCTACACCAATAGGCTGATGAAGACATTGGGGTTTAGGAAGTTCTTCTACTTGCTCTCGGAGATATGCATTGGCATTGCTTGGAATGACCTTGCCACCACCATCAGCAAAGAGCTCCCTGCCGAGTATGCTAAGATGGTCAATGTGCACAAGAATAACAGTTGTTAATCCTTCTTGGACTATATTTGGTGGAAGTCTATCCAATACAGGGGTGTTGAGTTTCCTCCTCAAACACTTGAAGGCTCAGGGCAAGTTCTTTACTTCCGAGGAAATTTACGAGGATGAGGAGTGGAAGAAGAAGATGATTGATCCTCAAGTTCGAGCTACTCTCCGACATGTGGTAGCCTCATCGATCTCCTCGAAGGCTAATACTAGCATAGGGCACCCTGAATGAGACTTCTCTCTCTTAGACTTTTCCTTCGAGATTCCTCCGTTGTAACCCTTTTTTTTGCTATGAATGAAAATGTCTCTTTTCTTACTTATGCCTTTTGTTTTTCTTTCTTTTCCTTGTGGACATTAGCCCTGGTGATTTACTGTTATCTTCAAACACAAAGGGGATCGATCTTCGATTTCTTTCTTCAAGTGATGAAGAAATGGTACCATGATATCGAAGATTGGGCATAGGGCCATTATTTGGCTATTGGGTGATACTGGTACTCTACCCACCGCCTTAAGGGTGATCTCAACACCGCCTGGGAAGAACTTGATTTATGGCGGGGCGGTTGCTGCAATATAAAGAATGGCTTTCTTGACGACATCAGTCGTTTGAGAGAGGAAATGGATACTCTGGCTGCTGTCAGGGATGGATTATTCGAACACCACTGACTCCTTTTTTATCAGCATAGGAAACTCCTCGCGGAGATTTCCACTGATTCAGGGTTTGGTTCGATACAAGAGTGTTTATCGACCGCTAAAGCCTTTAGGGCTTCCGAGGAGGCCTCTTCCTCTCACTTGTAAGAGATAGTCAAATACCACAGCCAAAAAGTGAAGAAGCATCTAGACAACTGTAATTTGCTACCATTTGTCTTGCTACCGCCAAACTTGCCAAATAGAAATGCGGGAATCAAGAGTTGCAGTCTCAAGTAGCTTCCTTGGAGAAAAATATTTGGGAGAATTGGCAGCTCTATCTGAGCTCCAATGAGGAAAAAATATAGGCTTTAAAGTGACTTGGATGAGCGGGACAACATTATTAAGTTCTACGAGGACAGCCTTCGAGCCTATAGCCCTCGCCCAAGTTAGTCATTGACTTTGAGGAGTATCTTCAGGAGACTGTGGAGATTGTGTGGAGCCGAGGGATTAACCAAAACTCTAAATACGGTCATGCCTATGATGAGGCCGAGAGGTGGCTAAATGAAATCCAGAAGAATGGTGGAGCTTTGAGCTCCCAGGGGAGTAACTGTTCCAGAAATTTGTGCACAAGGAGCAGCTCTATATTCTCTTGTTTGGGCTGGACTTCTACTTACCATCCTGGAAAAGAAGAAAATGTTCCAGCAGCCTCAGCTAGATCGGTCAATCTCGCTCAAGGGGTTGTCATTAGGACGTGACCCTTACAATCGAATCCCCCATCCAAGGAAGCGGTTTAATGGGTAATCAAAGGGGTGGTCGCGGAAGAGGCGGCCATACCTCAGGTGGAGGAAACTCGCACGGAGTATTTCATGGAGGTGCCTCTTCTTCAAACCAATTCGATGGTTCTACCACCAGTCAAAGATGCGTTACTAGCGCTAGTCAAGTGAACCCTTCCACTGGTAGAGGTCGAGGAATCACTCCTAGCACCGGCCAAGGTAGTAGTTCTGACCCCTTGATTGAAGCAGCAAAGGAACATGAAGAACCTGCTATTGCTCCTCTGCAATGAAAACCTAGAAGACCCCCCTGAGGGTCCTTCTAATGCGGCCCAAGGGCTAAGGGTCGGAGACTCAGACGAGGAGCATCCTGACCCAGATAAGGATTTTCTAATAGCCATAACATCCATCAAGTATGAAATGTTAGTAGAGGCACCTCTTCAACCCTTAGAAAAGTATCCCCCCTTTAATTCGTAGTTTGCAAATAGGTAAAGGAGGAGGTCGGCCGTCCCATAGTATTTAGATAGATACTTTTAGGTTGTATTTCTGTTTTGAGTGTATGTAAGGGCCTTGACCTTATTTATAAGGCATCATGGTATTTTTAAATGCATGTAAGGGTTTCGCCCTTTTCGTTTTTAATCCATCGTGGCATTTTTAGATACATGTATTGGATTCTACTTTTCTTGTTTGTAAGCCATCAGGGCATTGTTAAATGTATATAAGAGGTTTGACCCTTTTCATTTACAATTCATTGCGACATTTTTATATGCATGTAGGGGATTTGACCCCTTTCTTTACAAGTCATTGGACATTTTTCAAAAGGGGCATCGACCTCCTTAATTCGTAACTTATTTAGGCGAATTTAAAAACTCCCCAATAGATTGATAACAAAAATAGTGGGATCTCTTTGACTTACAGCGTCCATTTGGGATGGGGTGCTCTATTCCCCGGTCGAAGGTCCTGGTCGATGCATTTTTGGGTAAGCTACTCCCAGGCCTGAACAAATCTAACGGGACCTCAGAGAGTAATACCTTCAAAGGTTAGAGATATTCCATCTTCTGTGGATTAGCTCTCCTTGGAGTGTCTCCGGCACGTAGTTTCCCACAGGGTGTGCTTCGACAACTTTGTAGGGTCCTCTCCAATTTGCAGCCAGTTTTCCATTGGGCTCCTTTTGGCTTTTCTCATTATCACGAGGCCTCCCGGGAGAACTAGATCTTTGGAACCCTTCGATCGCAATAACTCTTGACCTTCTCCTTCACCTTTGCTTCATGAAGGGAAGCATTCTCTGTTTTTCCTTTGAGAAGGTCAAGGTCCAATTGACGGTGTTCGTAGTTGACCTCTTGATTTTCATTCCTAATGGCGATCCTTCTGAAAGTGGGCATCCTGATTTCGGTTGGGATTATAGCATCCGACCCATAGACTATGTCGTGGGGAGTATCGCCCCTAGTAGAAGATTCCGTTGTTTGATATGACCATAACACACTAGGAAGTTCATTGATCCAATTTTCTCCCGCTTCTTCGAGCCTTGCTCTAATTCCATTGACAATGGTCCTCTTCGTGACCTCTACTTTCCCATTGGCTGATAACTAATATATAAGGTCTTGGGTCACCTCCACTTAGTGCCAATTGGTTTTAAGATGGATGCCCGACATACCTTGAAATTTAACATGGTATCAGAGGCAACTATTTAAGATCTGTCCAGAGTTGGATTTATTGGCCCGATGTGTGGATCACCTTTAATTTGGCTTGATATAGGTTTTGGAGTGTTTCCATGTTAGCACGTGAGGGGGCGTGTTGAAAGATATATTCCACATAGATTTCTTACAAGGATAATAACTAAATATAAGGTTTTGGGTCACCTCCACTTAGTGCCAATTGGTTTTAAGATGGAAGCCCAAAATACCTTGAAATTTAACAGTTGGAATAGTTGAATGAATAGTGTTACCTCTTTTTTTTATGTCGGTCTGCTTGAAACATGTAAGATTAGGTAGAGTTAGTGTTTTGTTTTCTTGTGAAGTAAGTACTAGGGTTCCTCATTGGGCCGACCCAATAGGTATTACCCAAGAGATATTAACCCGAAGATAATTCTCTGAACTTGGGCCAGGAGAGGGGCACTTGGGCCCATTATTACTAAAAACTATCATACTGCACTATGAAAAATAAATTTGTAATATTGCAATTAACATGTTTTACCTTTCTATAATTCTAGTTCAACCCCATCTTTCCATATGCCTATGAAAAAATGATTTTTCCCAAGACTTTATCTTTTCGTCCCTTGAACGATTGTCTTTCTATAAGTTATGGAAAAATCAATGATTAAACTGCAAATTAGAAGAAATTATGATAACATTTTTGGGTTGCATTAATCAGGTAATAAACTTATAGCCACTGCACGTTATATAATAAATTTTTAATATTGCAACTAAAAGCTTTTACCATTCAATAGTTTTAATTCAACCCGTCTTTCGATATGCCTATGGAAATGAGGTCTTTTCCAAGACTTTGTCTTATAAAAAAATATATAAAAAATAATATTTATTGAAGATTGTAACATAATCAAGTGCAACACTAGGAACTCACTCCATACTTATTTTATTTTCTAAAATATTAAAAGTAATACAAAATAGAGGTGCATAAATAAGACGCTAAAAACATTAATTTGTTTGAATCATCTAACATAATATTCCAAATTTAGTAATTTCTTTAACGTTTAAATCATGAAGTAAAAAAAAATTAAATTTATTTATACCAAGTATATTCATAACTTTTCTCTAGATAATAATGGTTAAACTTTATGGTTTAGTCCGTACGTCTTGATTTTTCTACTTCTTAATTTTTAATGTTCAAATTTAGAGGGAAAAAATCGACTTGCAAAGTTTTAGGTATGCAAAGGAAATAATGTCATGTAGAATTGATATAGGAACTATGCAAATTTAAATAAATTGTCTCTTGATTGATTAACAAGTGGTGATATTTACCAGTTAAAGACAAGGAAAACAAATAAAATATAAACTCACCATTCTTCTTTTAATTGTAAAAGAAAAGGAAGATTTTTAAAAAAAATATATTCGTAACTTAAAGAAAACTTAGTGATGGAATGAGCCAAATAATTTAATATTTTGATCTAGTGGGTTAAAAAGTAATTCAGATTTTTAAAATGGCACAAATTTAAATTGAATGACCCAAATTTAAAACAAAAATATCAAAAAAATAAATATAAAAGTACTAAAATATTATTTTGGGGCCCCAAAAAATTCGAACCCAGTGTGGGAGTCTAGTTCGCACTGGGCTCGGAGCAACCTTGCCGTTCAAATTTCAAGTTCGGAGAGGCATCATTCGCCGTTTGGAGAAGCACCACTTGCCATTCAGTATTCAAGTTCGCCGTTCAGAATTTAAGTTCCTGGTTTCGGAGGTTAGTGGCTAGGTAGGTTGAAGAAGGCGGGGGTATGGGTTGAGGAAGGTAACTGAATGAAGAAGACGGGCAGAGATAACTGAATGAAGAAGAAGACGACATAGGCATTATAAACATTTTACATCACAAAAATTAAATTCTCATGACATTATTTCAATCTAATAACATTTTCAATCTAATTATTCAATCTAAGAAAAGCACGAACATTTTCTTGTAAAGTTTAGCATCCTCTGTAATTTGGTGTACTTTTATCATAGTTTATTAAAATCCTCCCATATTGAGATCTTGAGCAAACCACCCTCATAATGATTTATTCTCATTTCTGGTTAAGAAGTTATAGAACTTGCAATTCCCTCCAATTTTGAAAATCACGAGCCAAAACCCCTCGGAAACACGCTAAGCAATTCTGAGCCATAGATGTGATCAGCATTCTCAACTGCTATTTCTGAAGAACTCTGAGTTCTTGCATGTAACACATCTTTCTCAGCTGATATTTCTGTAAGATATTGGAGATCAGTGAAATCGACGAAATTTCAAGTATACTCCTCAGTGTTCATCATGTTACTAACCCCGACGCTATGTATACAGATGAACTGAAATAACCATACTACATATCACTGTGACACCCAGAAAATTTATAGGTACCAGAAGCAGGAAACACAAAAACTAAGCTCATAAAGCAGAAATTCATGGTCACCCAAATCTCTCAATTAAGAACAGGTACAAACAATCACTCTGTCAGTTCAGAATTGATACCTTAACAAAACTTTCAAAGATCTGTGTACTTGTTCATTGTTTCGGGCTAAGCTTTTCAAACTGGAAGGACATTCATAATCATCAATCTCTTCAAGTGTTGGACTAGTCTCCAAACAAGTTGAAGGAATCTCTTTCAACACTCCAATACTTCAACATCAACTTCTGCAAACATTATAGTTGCTAATATGAAGTTGTCCACCTCGTTAAACCAGTATCAGAGACAAAATAAGCGAAAAATATCAAGTTTTGAGAAGTCTCCCTCTTCCATCGATAAATTTGAAAAGAATATCAAAAACTACAAGATGCACAAAACCCACAATGCATAACACTTTGCTTGAATGATAGTTTCAATCAATATAAACATACAATCTCACTGATTCCCTTAGCACAATCTCACCAGGATAGTTTGAATCAGCTTGAATGATAAGTGCCATTAGAATTATTCACTAATAAAACAAGGATTGTAGCATATCCAACTATCCAAGCAGCCACACAGACACTAAAGAACACTTCAGCTCAAGAGATTAAATGGGCATATGATTGGATTCTGTGTATGAGAATTTGACTCAGTAAATGAAAGTAAAAATGAAAAGGGCCCCAGCTTCAAGGGTGGAGAAGTTAATGTTAAATTTCACCGAGCCATAGTGTGCATATACAGTTACTTTTTTTAGTGTAATCATTTCTTACTACATCTATGTAACCATACAAGCACAATATAGATTTCCTTCTCACTGGCACCAATTCAGCATATAAGAGTCACAGCATTCCCCAATGCTGGTCCAATCTGATCCTTGTGCTGCAAATCACACTCGGGAAGCTCGAGCCTT
>JAUOBV010333647.1:0-10894 GCA_032360425.1 Rubia occidens | reverse complement strand
TGCAATTAAATGAAACAATCTGGACAAAGTTTCTTTGGTCACTTCCTGACTCATCTAAACCATGTTCTCTTTGGAAGGATATCTGCTCAGTGACAGATTTTGGTAATAGCAACTCAAAAATTATCCCAAGAAATGGTGAGTGCAGTTTTTGGAATGGAAACTGGGTAGGGGATGGGGCTTTGTATTATAAATGGCCAATTCTTACCATCCCTTTCTCTGATTTCACACTAGCCAATGTAGTGGAAAATAAGAAACAACTATTCCCCATTTTTGGAGAGCCTTACTTGGCTACCAGTACCATCTCTCTTTTGCAGGAAATTAAACTAAACCAAAATTACAAAGATAGGTTGGTGTGGACAGCTGCAACTAATGGTAACTTCTCCATCAAAGCTACTTAAACAAGCTAAAGGAATCAAGGAACGAAATACCATCTTTGCAAAAGATTTGCAAAAAACACATTCCAGGTAAAGTTTCTTTTTTCATATGAATAATTTATTACCTTTTGATGACATTCTTCCCAGATTTGGTTTTAATCTTCCATCTAAGTGTTGGAAATGTAATGAAGCAGATTCTCTTCAACATTTCTATAGTCAGTGTCCTTTTTCTATGGAGATATGGAATCAAATTCACTCAAGTATGGTTATTAACCCTCATAATTTTAGCTCTATATGGGATAAGCTGTCATTCTATATTAATAATCAAGCAATGTCCAGAATCCATAGTAACATAATTCTTATCCTTGGTTTGACCACTTTCTGGGAGTTATGGAAGGCTAAAAATGCTTTCATCTATGACAATGCTCAATCTTCTACTAACTATATAATATTAGCTATCAAGCATTTAATTTTCTCTAATTTCTCTGCTTTCCCCTTACAAATATCTGTCCAAAATGATATTTTCTGGAACAACTCTGGTTTGATCCCAGCTATGCATTTTAAATTTAAAAACAAAGTTATAATCTGCACATGGAAACCACCTTTTTTGGTTTAAAATGTAATGTGGATGCTAATTTTTAAATTAGGGGAAATTCCATCTCATGGTATGATTTTCAGGGATGTAAAAGGTAAGATGATTGCTGCTTTTTTTGTGCAAAGCAATGTTGCCTCACCTCTTGAGGTTGAGCTTATTAGTATAGATTTGGCCATTATATTTGCACAAAATGAGAATCTAAATCTAATTGTTGTGGAATCTGATTGCATGAATGCTGTGAAATATATTGTCTCCCCAATGAAAACACCCTATGATCTTTATAATAGATGCAGAAACATTAAGGACAGGGTAAGAGGGGTGTTTTTAGTTCACATTCATAGACAAGGTAATTTGGTGGCTAATTCTATCGCAAAATATGGGCATAAATGGAAAATAAACCAAATCACAAATATAATTGATTGGTGAAATTTAGACTCTAGAACAAAGGGACTTATATTTATGGATGAAAACCAAGTGCCAAATCTGAGAACTTTGATTTTTGACCCCTCGTAATCTCTATCATTGATCATGTATATGTTTGCTTCACCCTTTTTTTTCCTTAGTGCATAGCTTCTTCTATTTTGCACCTGTATTGCTGGTTGCTATTTCTCTCTTGCAGATTCCAGAAAAGTGTGTGATGTCTTTGAAAGCTTCCGATTTACCAATTTGTATGACTCTTTAGACATCACACCTCCTCTATGCTGCTTCAATCATGCAAGTCTGGATTTTGGCTTCACAAATCAGCATACTTGCTTCAGCTACTTCTGCTATAACCTGCTGCTATACTACTCTGGGTGCTTTTCTACTCTGTCCCTTCCTCCTTTTTGGCTTTGGACTCCAGTGCCATGCCTGCAAGAATAGTTTTTCAACCAGTGCCTCACTTCCACTCGACCGCTTCTCCATTTTAGATCCTGGACTGCAATGTCATGGTGTAACAATAGAGTTTATCACATCTGTTACTGAGGCAGGAGATCACTTAGTCCTTCCATATCTGTCCATTTCATAAATTAACACAGGGGGTGGAGGTTTATGAAATGGAATCACATGGGAGGTTTAGGAGCATTTCATAATCTTTTTGATATCTCCTTTTTTTCATAAACGTAATCCTTCTCATCAAAAGCGTATAGCTCTATTTAATGCTCATACATTATTCCTTTTATTACAGGTATGGGGAGCCTTAAATATAAATCCAACCTATTTTTTAAAAAAGTAAACCAAAAATTTTATCTTCATTTCTTCTAGTTTGCACGTTAAACTTTGGTTTTTCTATGAATTATGGAAAGACCGTCTTTTAAGAGACGGACCCATAAATAATTACTTTTTAAAAACTTTGAATGAAATATTATAAAAATAATCAATTTTTATTATATCCAATATTTAACAATTGATAACTAAATTAATTATTTCACTTCATAACTCATATAATATTTCTTAAATGACTAAACTTTAAAATTTTAAATAAAATTTATTTTCAATTTAAATATAGGACACAAAATGTATATCCTAATATTTTAATTCATAATATCGCGCAACACACGATAATCCTCTGCTAGTATATTTTTTATAAAAAATTGTGTCCATTATTTGGTGTCAATATTTTGGGAAGAAATGGGGCAAGTGGAGGCTTACATAATTTACGGATTCTTGTCCCAAAATTTTCCTAAATTGCAAAGACATTTAAACCATCATTATCAACAACTAAACTCAAGCCACATTTTCCCAAACATCATACAATAAAAATTGTTTGCTTTCTAGATGGTACTGTCAATCGGAGATACTGAAATAATTTTGACTAATCTAAACTCAAATTGTCTAAAAATAATATACTAATATTATAATATGTTACTAATTTAATTCTTTACTATCCTAATATTATAATAGTTATCGATTTTAATTCTTTACTCTATATAATCAATCATAACTTGTTAAAATATATAAATTTTTAAGATATAATTAAAACAATATATATCTCATTATATATATATCACTAAAGAAAATTTAAAGAAACACATAATTATAAATAACAAATTGTTTGAATTTTTTTAATTCATTGATAGATTACTTCTGATAGAAATATGTATGCATATTATTTATTAATTAATATATACATGAAAAAGTCTTGATTTAGACCACTAACTGTTAAATGAGAACATTTTATAATTAGTGAGACTAATAAGTTCATTTGATATTTATTTTTATCTATTGCAATGAGATACATATAATTATGATAGTTTTCTAAAATAAATCTCAAACATATAAATAATTAATTTTTATATAATTTGAATGATTCCAATCACCATATAATAGAAATTATTTGCTTTCTGGATGATGCTGTTAACCGGGGATATTGAAGTCATTTTGACTAAACTAAACTCAATTTGTCTAAAAATATCATACTAATATTATAATATGTTACTGGTTTAATTCTTTACTATATATAATCAATCATAACTTATCATAATATTATAATATGTTATTGATTTAATTCTTTACTATATATAATCAATCATAACTTTTTAAAATATATAAGTACTTACGATATAATTAGAACCATAAATATCTCATTGTATACATCACTGAAGAAAATTTAAAAAAATACACATTCAGGAATAACAAAATGTTCAATTTTTTATATACATTGTTAATGTACTTCTGATAGAAATATGTATACATATTATTAATTTATTAATTTATACATGACAAAGTCTTATTTTAGACAACTAACTGTTAAATGAGCACATTTTATAATTAGTGAGACTAATAAGATTATTTGATATTTACTTTTATATATTGCAATGAGATACATGTAATTATGATAGCCTTTTAAAATGAATGTCAACATATAAATAATTATTTTTAAATAATTTTAATGAAATATTATAAATAATAATAAAAATTTGTTTTCAACATTTAAAAATTTCTAACTATCTCATATAGTTTTTCTTAGATGAATAAACTTTAAGGTTTTAAATAAAATTCTTTGTTTTCAATTTAAATGTGAGACAACATGTACAAATTTTTTAATCCTAATATTTTAATTAATAATATTGCACAACGCGCAACAGTACTCCGTTAGTCTTTAATGAAGATATTGAAAATCAAATATTTTTGAGTCAACTACTGAAAGTTAAAGTGTGCAGTTTGAGATTAGACGAGTGCTTATATAATTAGAGTAAAACATACAATTTATATGTTTTACTATAAATATGTAATGTTTCTAATCAAAATTTAAATGTTTAACATATAGTTACTACAACTTATAAACTCATAACTTATATTATTCTAATTAATTAAGCTCCATTTTTTCATGTGTTTATGGATAAATGATATTATCCAAAAATTATCATTTTGTTTAATTTAATTTAATTCAGTAAAATCACGCGTGGTGCAGAAGATTAGAAAGGTGAGGACTACTTGATTAAGGTGGTAACTGGTGGGGTGAGAATAAAGATCATTAATAAAGATAAGAATGGAGAGAACTACTTAATTAAGGAAACGAAGGCTACAGTTAATAAAGATTAATTGATCTTAACTCTTGATTCTTGATGAATTATTTTTTAGTTATTTTCAAAAAAAAAATTAAAATTAAAATTAGTTAGATGCTAGAAAAAAAATTTAAAAAAATTAGTTAGATGCTAGTGGCATATATATTCCATGTAGAATACGAAAAAAAAAAAAAAGGTGGTGGCCTTTTTCGAGATTATGGTCAAGTTCAAATTCCTTCCGCTTTTAGTTAATTATAAATAAATTAGATCTAGATCATGTTCAACATGTTCGATGATACCATGATATGAATCTGCTTGCAAAACTTCTGGATTGCGGAATTAAAATCTTTGATCGAATGAAGGGATCTGCAAACCCTCACTAGATCGCACGAATCGATCAACAACTAGCCCTCAGAATTGATGTTAAACTCGAAAATTTGCTCGTTAACTGGCCCGCATGATTAACTCACAAATAAATGGTTCTTTGTTCACTGACTAGCCCGTATGATTTGTTCACAAAGGGTATTGATACTCAATTAACACGCGGAATTAAGCAATAATGAAAAATAGCTTGCAAGCACAGAGAATGATTTCAAAATTCTGAATATATGATTGATAAAAGGTGAGGAATAAACTCGGCCATACCCCTCTATTTATTGGAACAAATCACTTCCCAAAACCCTAATTACAAATGGAAACATAATCGACCTATGGCAGCCTTAAAAGGTAAAACCATATCTAACTAAAACTCCTAAAATAAATGGTAATCTAGTCGAATTCTTCTCCAAGTAACCTTGAAAAATATTACCTTATCTAATCTTACCAAATCTAAGTCTAATCAGAATAAAACTGAATGTTTTCAGAACCCTAATGGACTGGATCGAAAATAATAGACTGAATTTTGAAAATAGCTCCTCAAAAGCCCACATGGCCGAGTTATGGACTAAAATAAAATAATTTACAATAGTTTACAAAGATCATACTACCTCGTTAAAAACTGATGGTGAAAAAAGTATAGTGTTTTTCATGATGTCTTCAGTTAATCGACAAATTTAAATAATTAATTCAAGCCCTAACCGATTTAGTCTTGAATTCTCCATCATGAACTTGATCAATCAAAGTATTCAATGCCGCATCTCTAAGTTTCGTTCTTGACCTTGTCATTGGTCCAACCATGTCACTTAGAGGATTCTGAACATTAAGCTTGAATGTTTGATCAAGTCGTGAAATCTATTCATTTATAGTGGTAGTCATTTTGGCATCTCCATCGTATCAATTCACTATAATTTCTGTTGAAGGAAGGAGCAGGCAGCAATGGTGCCAGAAATCGATCAATACACTCAAAATAAATAAAAATTACAAATCAATAAATACATGCATCCAACAGATCAGAAATCATTATCTACAAAATAACAAACAAATATTTTATAAAATCCGATACAAACAACATGCAAATAAATTAAAAGAGAAAGACGCATATAAGACCGTTTCGTCCAAATCTTTGTATAAAATTAAACATAGTACAAAGTACCATCCTCATCGATCTCTAGCTTTAGCAGGGGAATTGATCGAAGAATAAACACGTGGGATTACCACTTGGTCAACAAAAGCTGATTACAGTACTAATAGATGGGGTGCTTCCTAAAGGTGATTCGGAATGGTGCTTACTAAAGGTGCTTACTAACTTTTACAGCAACAGTGGAATTAGTACTGTACAACCTTTATTTTATAAAGGTGATTCGGATAAAAATTACTAAAACTAAATAATAAATTTATTAAGTTAACATTTGGCTTTCTTTAAAACAGAAATAAAATACATTAAAATTTTAGTTCTTATAATTAATCTGCCTTTTATTTTACGTTTCATGTCATTTTTTAGTTTATAAAAGTCATATTCTTCCCTTTCAAAATAATTTATAAAATATATTTTTCATAATCACATAAAATAGTAGAGTCTGTCTCTTGAAAGACAGTCTTTCCATAAGTCATGAAAAGATCAAGATTTAAAGTGAAAATTAGAAGAAATGAAAATAAAATTTAACTCTAACAGACTGATACAGGATTCTGAATGATTCCGTGTACTAAGAGCTTGCATGATTAAACACTTTGTTGCCTCAACCTGGGAAAAGAAAAATAGCAACATCAAACTATAGCACAATCATATCCTTAACATTTAAAATTAGAAGAGGAAATGGTTTTGCGATGAAGAACGGAGGAAGGGAATTTTCATAATATCGAATAGATGAAAAGCAAAGAGCAAATCACTATTCTCTCAACACTCTGTTCAGTAGCACTATCCCCAGCTAGACACGGCAGCAAATCAAAATTCTCAAAGATTAAAAAGGAACTGCAGTTAATTGATGATACTCGCGATTATAAAAGAGTTCGCATGCTTACCTTTTTTAATCATGATTTCTATATTAAGGAGTATAGTTAACAAGCTAGAAGAAAAACACAAAATCAAATTTTGTTGTTACTACTAAACAACTGTACCAAATCCAACTACATGTACTTTAGCCCAAATAATGATGCAGCATTTCACAAATAAAACGACAAAAAAGAACCCCCCAAAGAGGTAGAGATCCGCGAATGATGAATAGCAAACTAAGGTGACATCAAAAGGAAAAGAAACTTTGATCTTTAAACCGTAGTGACAAGACTTAGTATAATGGTTAATAAGATACACCAATTTCAATGCTTTTATGAAACCTTAAGGGAAAATGGGGTTCAACCAGTGGCGGAACCAGGATCGTGGGTAAGGGCGGGCTGTTTAAGAGATGCAAAAAAAAATTGATCGCTTAATACGACAATATTGAAACAAACAACGCTTACTACTTCAAATTAATAATTTATTCATAAACTATTTAACATCAAATAAGAAAAATGTTTTTAAATTAAATTATTAATGTAACATCAACAAAAAAATTAGTGAACAAATCACACATAATCAATTTATACCCAAATCCTAAGTTTTCAATAAATTTATGTCTAATCACAATAAAATTAATTGTATTGTTTAATTAAAATCATTATATATCTAAAATTAATTAAATAATAAAACAACTTAATCAAATAAGTAATAAGTTAACAAATATGACTCACTGGTCGCTAATTTTCCCCACCACCCGCTACATTTTCAAGCTTGCATTTTTCTGAAGTATTATTGCCTGGAATTGTTGCTATTTGGATATACTAAAAAGTCTACAAGGCCCAATGAGGTTTTTCAGATTGGCCTTAAACCCGATTTTTTAGTTTTTCCCCCATACGACGTCGTTTTGTTTAATGAAGACACAAAAAAATAAAACAAAAATCAAACCCCATCGTCTTCCTCGGGAGCTTGCCGGAAATAGATCTCTGCAACTAAACCTAGGGAGTGATGGTATCCAT
The DNA here is from genome assembly GCA_032360425.1 of Rubia occidens. Taxonomy (NCBI): domain Eukaryota; kingdom Viridiplantae; phylum Streptophyta; class Magnoliopsida; order Gentianales; family Rubiaceae; genus Rubia; species Rubia occidens. The sequence continues at coordinate 3,053 of JAUOBV010333647.1, read as the reverse complement.
AGATTCCGGTGCCATTTAGGCCTAAATTCCGCGCCACAGGATCCTAGGGATGGCGCCAGCACCCCCTCGCCCCTGGTTCCGCCCCGGGTTCAACAATCAAAATAGAAGAACTATAGCAGACGACAAAGTACACAACATCAAGCTACAAAAAAATATATTATGAGCATTGTTGGTTTGAAAGTATAAATGTATAAGAATAACATACCTCTCCTTTCCCAAAAACAAGGCCAGAAGTCCACAAGATCTTGTTCCCAACTTTCACCCCATTAGGGGCAAAGTTATCTTTTTGTTTCTTCAACCAGCACTATACACCAACAACACAAAGCAAACAAACAATCCGAGACATTAAAATAGACATTCAACCACGTCCATCAATATTTACACCAACAACTAAGCCACTTATCCACCAAGTAGGATCAGCTGTAGATGGAAAAGATGATGGAAGAAACAATCAATTGAACCAAACTGCAGAATAATTTAACCCTCATACTCTGTTTTTTCACTTTTTGCAGTTAAATAGATTCAAACAAAAGTTGTTGGAATCTTGTCAATGAAAAACGATGTTATATTTAGATATCGAAGCAAGTGCAGTCTGGTGTCACTATCACAGTTTCAACAGCAAAACTGAACACATACACACCAGGGTTCAATGAAGCGAAGTTAATTTGAAGCCAGTTGTGGAGAGATGAGATTGAATTTAATTTGTCCTCCTCGTCATCTGATGTTTACACAAAAAAATAACCAACCATCCAACTCCAAATCACAACCAAGGAACAGAACAAAACAATAAACAAAAGATTGTTCAATTGGGTATTTACGTACTTCTATGGAAGAAGTTCCCCCATTTTCATTGTCATTCTTGGAGAACAATCACTCTTAGGTCTGTTTGATGCTCTTATCTGTATCTTCATTCAATCTTCGACTTGCCAATTTTGTTTAATGATAGACCGACCTTAATTACTTTGTACACCCTCGATCCTCTAATTATTACCCCTTTTCCTCACATTTTTTCAAAGCATGTTTGACCACCAATAATATTAATAGCTTACAATAACAGATTATAAAATTTTACTTTTTAGAAAATATATGTTACGGAGAATCCAAAGACATATCACTGATATATGTTATTTTATACAACAAAAATTTTCAATGGTCAAACATGCTATGAAAAAAGTTGTTGTCAAAGGGGGCCATAATTAGAGGGCCAGAGCGAGTAACAAATTATGCACTCTCTCTCCCATCTCAACTCTATTTGCACTTTTATTTTTTGACACGATTTTCTATTAAAATTTGATTGTATACTTGAATAGATATATGAACAAAAATACTATCGTATATGATATTATTGAATTCGTTGTAACAAGTAGTTTTTAATATCAACTTTTTATTTTTCATTATTGTATGTTTACCTACATATTAACGCCCACGCATGTTTCTTGAACAACGTGATAATGATTAGAGTGCAAGTTCAGTTAGGACGGAGAGAGTAGTAGATATTGTTCAGATCATAAAAATTCATAACATATAAATGTGAAAAATTTTGTATGAGATCTTGCTACATTTATCGTATTGTACATATTTTTATAATATCTAATTTTTATAAGTTGCTGTAATTTGTAATTTAAGGTAATGAACTTTTAAAATCATCTATAAATAGTTTTAAAAGGGGCAAATTATATGGTATGCATGGGATACAATGAGTATCGTATCCCCGAAGATATTTTGTGCATTTCATATATATATTGTAGGAAAATCAGTATGGTATGTAAGATTGTACATTATTGTAATTTGATTTTAATTCTACATAAATATTGTATGCACAAGTAATAGTATTGAAATGCGCATTCTAAATACACAATAGAGATGCCAATGGGGCGGGGCGGGTATGAATTATGCTACCTCCATACCTTTGCTGACATAAAATTTTCATACCCACCCCATCACCCATGGCGAGTACAATATTAAAATTCAACCCGCCCCATCACCCGCTTGGGTTTGCATGCTCACTTCAAATCCATTTTACTCACCACATTTATATCTCCAAAAAATACCTAAATTTTACTTTAAAATTAATAATTTTAATATTAAAGTTCAATAATATTTACATAAAAATATTATAAGTAAAAAATGTGCATTACGGATAAATAATAGTTTATTATATAATAAATTAGCGTGTAAATAACGGGTATAGTGGGTGGGGTGGGTATGAACTAATATCCATGCTCGACCCACTACCCATGGCGGGTATCAATTTACATACCCATACCCGCCCCACCCCACGAAAACTACATTCATATCCGTCCCCCATTGGGCCGGCTGACCTCCACCAAAACCCACCTAACTGCCATCCATCCATCCATACCTACAATATACATTCATGGTGCATTGGGGGTATAGTATAATAATTGAAAAAAAGGAGTGACAAGACTCTTATAGAGGGACGGAAGAAGTACTTTTTGAGTGATTTTTACAATTTAATATGAAATAGTTTCATTTACATAAATACACTAAATATGAAATTCTAAACAATAACGTATGTGTTAAAAAAAATGAAAGGTGCATTAAATGGTAAAATGGTCCTCTAAAGCTAAACCTCCGGTAAGCTCGGTACAACCCGCAAAACTAAGAGCATGTGCAATGGGGCTCAATTTTGGACTCAATTAAAAATTGAGCCCAAAAATCTTCACAATGGGACTCAATTTCGAGCTCAATTTGGAGAGAGAGAGTGAGCCGGATGGAAAATTGAGCCGGAGGCTCACTGCACAATTCTCTGCCATTTCTTTGAAAGTGGGAGAGGTCCATGCACAAACCTGTCCTGCGCTTGATTAAATTGACTTGGGTGCCACGTGGCACCCTGTGGTTGGGGCACGTGGCACCCTTGTCCTTTTTTTTGCTTTTTTTTCTGATTTTCTTGTTTGGCTATTTAAAAAGAATGTGTCTCTTGAAATACGGTCTTTCCATAAGTCATGGAAAGACCAAGATTTAAAGTGTAAATTTGAAGAAATCAAAATAAAATTTTCGGGTTGCATGAACCGGGTTATAAATTTTATAAC
>JAUOBV010333541.1:0-10895 GCA_032360425.1 Rubia occidens | reverse complement strand
TAGTCCAGATCACACTGTTTTTTAACTCAAAATTTTGACAAGGCATTTTTATATCGATGTTGATGAAGGGTGGGCCCATTTCAGTGGAGGGTAAAATGGTCCTTACCTTTTCAAAAATGAAGTGGAGGTTATTTTGGTAATTTTAATATTGCCTCACACCGGAAAATAATAGGTCAATGTCAGACTCAGGCAGGAGGGGTATAAGTTTTTATGTCACAGCTAATCCAGAGTTATATGTGCACTTTTGAAAAATTGGGGGCTATATGTGCTCTAACCAAGAAACTGGGGGTATGAATGCATTTTACCTTTCATTTAACATTTATTTTCTAAATATCATTTTTTATGCATAATTGTTATATGTAGCTAGAAATATTGACAGTCAAACATGATCATTGAATATCGTAAAAAGAAAAATTGGCCAATAATAATGAAACCGGGGAAGTAATATTTTCCTTTATATACTCTCGAGCCTAAACTGCCCATATATTTACATGATATTAATTATCAAAGAATGTGAATCTCCATGATATCAAAATAACCAAAATTTATAACCATTCCTTTTCAGCCTCGAATCTCAATTGTGCCCACTCTCCCAGACTCATCCAAGTTACTTGCATGTAATTCTAAAAATGTTTGGTTGGTTATGAGGATAATTTAAATTGTGAATTTCTCTCATTAATTACTAGTATTAGGTCCAATTATTTTATTTTTTAAATTTTCCATCACAAATTCCATACCAAAATTTTAAAACCTCTCCATTGAATTAGAAAATGTTAACACGGTTGTTTCCCCCCTACTACAACACTCCCATGCCAAACAAGTTACGCAACATCACCATCGACTCAACTCCATCAAGTATGGAGCACCATCTAGCAGTGAGTATCAGCATCTAGAGCAGTTAAAAGTGAGTATCGGTAAGGAAATCTTTAACTTTTTCTGGATTAAAGTTTTTTTTATGGATCCATTATTCTTATGTTTCCTTCAATAACTAACACTGATTAATCCAAATTAGAGAATGATAATGATATTGATTATAGACTTGTTAGTTTTACTAATCATTACATGCTAAATTTTGACATAATACATGATGATAATCAGTTGTACCTAGAATGCCACAAGAATTGAAATGTTAAACTAAAGTATCATAATTGTAAAGACATTTTTCTTGCACCAATACCATTTTACATAACATAATGAAATTATAATTATCTTAAGAATCATAACCATGAACGGATCACCTGGTACCCTGTTACTCGAACGAACAATCCGAGTGCCCGCACTTACGAGTACCTGGTTCTTTCAAGCAAATACGCGAGCCGTATTTTCAACAACAAAGGATATTTTTAACAGAATTCTCACATTGATCCCTGAAGTTACGATTGCATTTAAAAAATCAATCCCAAATCCAAAATTACTTCATATTGACCCCGAATTTAAAACATTCAACATTATATTTATCCTCTTTCCCTAATATCACTATAAGACAGTCTCACAGAACAAATACTCTAAGCTTAGTATATCGAGTGATTAGGTCAATTTATATAGGAGGTTAACTAAGGCCCTATTCTCTGGAGTTGATCTGATCTGATCTGATTTGAAATAAATATAAATATACTGAAATGAATTGAACTGAGCTGAAATAAGTATAAATATATTGAATTGAACTGAAATAAGTATAAATGTACTGAACTAATTTTAATAAAATTTAATTGAAAAATGAAGTTTATTTCTTAAAATTAACTGAAAAACTAAAATTTATTTCTAAGAAGTTATATCATTGTAAAATAGTGTAAAAAGAAAAACATTTATAAAAAAACTATGATAAACTGAATTGCAATGAAATGAACTGATCTAAACGGCATTGAACCGAACTATACTAAAAATAAGTGTACTGAAAAATAGTAACAATATGACTGAATTAATCTAAATTTCATCATAAGCATTTATGTTGAACTGAAATAAATTGAACTGAACTTAAATGAATGAACTGAACTGAAGTGCAGATAAACTCTGATAACATGAATGTTAATATCAAATATAATTATTTTAATGCTCCTTTTATTTTCTATGTATGTGCAATACATTGTTTTCATAAAATGAACTTAAAAAACTGAAATTTATTTCTAAGAATTTATATCAGTTTAAACTAGTGTAAAAAGAAAAACATTTATCAAAAAAACTATGATAAGCTGAACTACAATGAACTGATCTGAACTACATTAAGCAGAACTAAATTATAAATAATTGTACTGAAAAATAGTAACAATATGACTGAATTAATCTAAATTTCATCATAAGCATTCATGTTGAACTGAACTGAATTTAAATGAATGAATTGAACTGAACTGAAATGCAAATAAAATTTACGTAGTTGTCATATGCCAACGTAACAAATAATAATATAATACATTGAACTAAAATATATAACTATACTGAACTGAAATAATATAAATATGCTGAACTGAAATAAATATAAATATAAATATATTGAACTGAATTGAAATAAGTATAAATATACTGAACTGATTTGAACTAAAATAAGTATAAACATACTGATCTGATATGAACTGAAATCCAAATAACCTCTAGAGATCAGAGCTAAGCATAAAAGCGATATGTTTAACCTATTAAAGGTGGATAAAATTAAATTATTGAACCTAATATGCTAATGAACATTTATTCATGGAAACTTAATGATGATTATACAAAGTCAGGATAGTTTATAGATGGATTGAGTTTTGTTGTATAGTAACTCCAAGAATCTGGGAAGGACTCAATTGAAAATATTTCACAAATACAACTAACCAAATTAAGATTCAATAATAAAAGGAGGTATATTTGCAATTAATATTTGAACTCAAAATACTACTATTCCGTCCCAATTTAAATTGGACACTTCACTATATGACACTGTTCCCTACAAAAATTTAACTGCGTATTTGAAAGATAAATAAGCAATAATATTATTCTATGTGATATTGTTGAAATTGTCGTAATAAGTAGTTTCTAGATATCTTTTATTTGCTGTTATTATGGGTAGTTAAACATACTAACGGTCAAATTTCATGCAATTCACACTGGGACAAAGGGAGAAGTAAATTTCATATGATATTTTCTATTTCATGTTTGGATTAATAAAACTATATTCAAGGATTAAAACTAAAAATGACAATATACGTGCCCGCTTTTAGGCGAAATTTCAGGTTTCATTTTTCTTTTTGTACCATGTTCCTCAAATACTCCTAGATTATTACGAAATCTTCTCTGGTTATAACATGTTTTAATGATTGATATTAGCTGATCAGCCAAATAGTTACCAAGATTTTAAAAATTAAACAAGTATTGATGTTCAATTTATGTTTTTAAAATTTTTATGTTTTAATTTTTTTGTCTACCATCTCCTCCACCATGTAATAGAACACCACAAATCCATTTATACTTATCATCTCTTTTATCGTCCTTGCTATGTTCTAGCTAATAGTAAATGGGAGTCAATTAAGAATATTTCGTAATAACGTTGGAACGTTCTAGGAATAATTCACAAAAATGTGAACGAAACCTGTAATTTCACTTAAAAATGACACGTAACAGGGTTGACCCATACTATGAAGCATATGGATGTTCAAAAAAATTGAAAAATTGATAACCGGTCAAAATCGATAACCGGTATTTAATTCGGTTTACCGGTTAATTGATTAATCGGTTATGGTTATCCGGTTATGTCTGTTAATCGGTTTCTTTATCAGTTTTATTATTTGGTAATCGGTCTAACCGGATAACCGGTAAGAGATTTTATAGCATAATTATTAATTAATTAATTTCAACCCAAAAATTAATTCATTAAACTTTGGGTTTTGATCACAAACCCAATAAGAAAACTTTAAATTACTAACCCAAATTAACTATTCTTTAAACTCTATATTATTAATACATGTTTCTTTAAATAATAATTATGCCCAAAGCAAATAATTATGCAAATAAAATTCGATGTAGCTTATAATTGTGCCAAACACCAATAATTATCGACGGGATACAATTTTAATATTAATTCAAAAAATTATTCAACTCCTATGCAACACAATTATCCAATTTCTAAAAAATTTACCTTATATTTCAAGTTTTACAGCTCTAACTACTAATCAATATTAATATGGATTTATATTTATATTTTTAATTTTAAATGAATGATATATATGATAACCAGTAATAACCGACACATCAACCGAAACTGATGCTAATTAAACCGGTAAAACCGACAACATTATCGATCGATTATTCGGTTCCTTATAAAATTTTAAAAAATAGTAGAAAGCGAAATCGATTAACCGCCTAACCGATCAGTTGATCACCCCTAGTCCTCAGGGCTACACAGTTATACTACAGAGTAGCGGAGTCCGGCCCCAAATTTTGGTTCGACCAAACCAAGAAAGATTCGTTAAGTACTTTGGGCAAGAGGAAGTATGCAGTACGTATAACTTTTCTGAAATAACAATATTATAACTTTTCCGAAATCTGGATCATGAGGATTTAGGGTTATTTCATCGAATCTCAACCTTCCATTTCTTTTTCTAATCCTTTCCCGCAGCTCTACCATTCTCCATCATGATATACAATTATGCTATCTTCAGATCTTAAAATTCAATCTAAACCCTCAGACTTCCATTTCTTTTCCTAATCCTTTCTTGCAACTCTGCTATTCTCCATCGCGATCTACAATTCTACCGTCTTCAGATCTCAAAATCCAATCCGGTTATATCGATGTCACAGATCGCTGAAAAGTGTTGCAGATCGCTGCTAATACTGTGTCAAATCGTAGCATAATGAACTCTGGAGGAGAGGGACGAATTGTACGATTCATCAAAAAATGATAAGCTTGACATTTTACCTATTTAATTCTGATTTTGTTTGCACTTTTCAGTTTTGCATTGCAATATAATCCTAAAGTTTATTAATTTGATCGAATCTTATTGTTAAGATGATTATAACCGAACGAATTGAAGAACACATCGAAGAACATATTGGTGTTGCTGCTATCATACCTTCTAAAGGTAAGAACGCCCACAAATTCGTCTCCCTTTCGATCCACTATTAAATTCATATAAAAATTGAATGTTTCACACCCACAATGATACCTTTTATATTATACATACTACCTTTTTGCTCATCAAATATGAAATTTTTTGTTCATGAAATCGAAGAACATATTGTTGTTGCTGCTATCATAAACAAAGTCATCTCCCTTTCGATCCACTATAGGTTCATTAAAAATTGAACGTTTCTCACCCACAATGATACCTTTTAAATCATACTACAACCTTTTTGTTAATCAAATATGATTTTTTTTTGTTCATGAAATATGAAATCTCAGTACATGTTAACATTTCAAATTTCATTAAAATGTTATTGTTTTATGATTTATGTTTATGTTTCAATATAAGATTGTAATGTTTATACTCAACATATTTGAGATCTATAGATCAAAGAAGAAAAGCCGAAAAGAAAAATTAACAAACATTACAAATAAGTAACATATAACCTTTATGATTTAAATTATATATCAAATGCTTCGATTTAAAACTCTAATATTTTATTTGAACTTACTGCAGTGTATGAACATATACCAACTTTAGCTGAAATTGATGTGACTGAATGTTTCGATGGACTAAAACAAAGAACGCTACAAGAAATGGAGGACCTCTACAAAAATAAGCAGGTAACTTCGAAATTTTAAAAGAAAGAATTGAAACAAAATAAACTTCTGAAATGTGCATTTTATAATGAGCATGTATCACTATAAACCACCCTTTAACATAAACATCCAACCTGTCATAACTAAAGTCAGACTGCTTCAAAATAACAAACGAGTGTTTTCATCCAAAACATACAAATTCTAAGCATCTAAATCCATAACCTATTACAAAATATTTCAAATCACATATCGGTGAGATATGTGAAGGTCGAAACTGGGCATGGAATTAGCTACTTTCTTCTTAAAACTGTTCATCAAGTCATCAATCTACTTCAAGATCGCATGATCATCAAAGAAGTGGTGAGAGCTGCGCTGCTGCTCTGAATCAGTGTCGGGAACATCCTGAGCAGCCACTATTTGTGCTATCGGCAAAAGTTATGATAATTTAGAAGTAACCACTTCCATGTCCCTGTGAAACAAGGCAAAGGCCTCACCAACAGCCTATGAAATAGCAACTAATTACACTAAAATACGACTAAACAAACATAAAACAAAATCAAATGAAGCATCATACTCACATTGAGTTCAAGGGTTGCAATCTCTTCACCCGTTGAAACCCCAACGGGAATATCAAATTGTAGAACCCGACTACAAGGAGCAGCAGCTTTACGAGACCCACTCGTTCTACCAGCAAAGGTAGTTGTATCTTTCAACACACCAGCTCGCAGTCTGCCGCAATCAGTCAAAGGATATACATCCTTCAGTAGTGGAGCTCGTTCATACTTATATTTCTTCAGCCACTTGCACCTACTTTTAATATTTGTCTCAGTCCAATGCTGAAGAAGAGGTACATACACATAATCATTCATACTATGATAAGGAACACACTGCAAAAACTGAATTAACATAAAGTAGACACAACCACTCACAGACTTATAAGAGGCAACCTTCTTAAATCTATCCACACCCACACACAATTTTTGAGAGCATATCCACTCCAATTAAACTTTTTAATTCTGCTCACATCTTCCACAACTCTTAAAACCTTCATATTAATAACCTTGCTCCAACACAATACAACACAAAACATTACTGAAACTCCTCACCTCCTTCTCTCAATCCCCACCTCCTTCTTTCCTTTAGACCTAGTTTATGAGGTGATGCTTGAGTTGAGAGAAGCAGGTGAGAAGTTTCAGCGGTGTTTTGTGTTGTACTGTGTTGGGTGCTTTGTTTCTCCTACAAGGAGCAAGGCTATTGCTATGAAGGTTTTAACAGTTTTGGAAGATGTGAGGAGAATTAAAAATCCTAATTGGAGTGGATATGTACTCAAAAATTATGTGAGGGTGTGGATAGATTTAAGAAGGTTTCCTCTTATAAGTCTATGAGTGGTTGTGTCTACTTTTTGTTAATTCAGTTTTTGCAGCGTATTCCTTATCATGGTATGAATGATTATATGGGTGTAACTCTTCTTCGGCATTGGACTGGGGCAAAGATGAAAAGTAGGTGCAAGTGGCGGAAGAAATCTGGGTATGAACGAGCTATGTTACTGAAGGATGTATATCCTTTGACTGATTGTGGTAAATTGCGAGCTGGTGTGTCAAAAGGTACAGCTGTCTTGGGTGGTAGTACGAGTGGGTCTCGTAAAGCTGCTGCACCTAGTAGTCGGATTCTAGAATTTGATATTCTCGTCGGGGTTCCAATGGATGAGGAGATTGCATCCCTTGAACTTAATATGAGTATGGTGTTTTATATTGGGTTAGTTGTATTTTTGTATAATTACTTGTTGTTTTATAAGCTGTAGGTGAGGAATTTTCCTTGTTTTAAAGGGACATGGAAGTGGTTACTTCCGAATTATGAGAATGTTTGTCAAAAGCATAAACAATGGTCACTCCAAATGTTCCCTACACTGATTCAGAGCAGCAGCACAACTCTCACGATTTTTTTGATGATGTCGCGATCTTGAAGTGACTTGATGAATGGTTTTAAGAAGAAAGTAATTGATTCCATGCCCAGTTTTGACCTTCACATATCTCGGTGATATGTGATTTGAAAATCTTTTGTAATAAGTTGTGGATTTAGATACCCGAAATTTGTATATTTGGGATGAAAACAGATACTCTTTTGTTATTTTGAAGCAATCTGACTTTATTTATGAAAAGTTGGATGTTTATGTTAAAACGGTGATGGTTTATAGCAATACATGCTCATTATAAAATGCACATTTCAGAAGTTTATTTTGTTTTAGTTCTTTCTCTTAAAATTTTGAAGTTACCTTCTTATTTTTGTAGAGGTCTTCCAATTCTTGCAGCGTTCTTGCTTGTAGTCCATTGAAGCATTTAGTCATGTTAATTTCAACTAAAGTTGGTAGATGTTCATACAATGCAGTAAGTTCAAATAAAACATTAAAGTTTTAGATCGAAACATTTGATATATAATTTAAATCATAAAGCTTATATGTTATCATTTGTAACGTCAGTTAACTTTTCTTTTCGCCTTTTCTTCTCTAATCTACAACTCTTAAATATGTTCAGCATAAACATTACAATTTTATATTGAAAAATAGACATTAGATCATAAAACAATAACATTTTAATGAAATTTGAAATGTTAACATGTATTGAGATTTCATATTTCATGAACAAAAAAACTTCATATTTGATCAACAAAAAGGTAGTATGATGATTTAAAAGGTATCATCATTGTGGGTGTGAAACTTTCGATTTTTAATGAATCTAATAGGGGATTTAAAGGGAGACAAATTTGTTTATTATAGTAGCAACAACAATATGTTTTTCGATTTCATGAACAAAAAAATTCATATTTGATCAACAGAAAGGTAGTACGTATGGTTTAAAAGGTATCATTGTGGGTGTGAAATGCTCAATTTTTAATGAATCTAATAGTGGATCGAAAGGGAAGTGAAGCCGTTCATACCTTTAGAAAGTATGATAGCTACAACACAAATATGTTCTTCGATTTCTTCTTCAGTTCATTCAGTTACGATCATCTTAACAATAAGATTCAATCAAATTAATAAAACATTAGGATTATATTGTAATGCAAAACTGAAATAGCAAACAAAATAATAATTAAATAGGTAAAATATCACGCTTATTAGTTTTTTTTTCATCGTACAATTTGTCCCTCTATTCCAGAGTTCATTATGCTATGATTTGACACGGAATTAGCGGCGATCTGCGATGTTTTCCGGTGATCTGTGACGCCGATATGGCCAGATTGAATTTTGAGATCTGAAGACGAAAAAATTATAGATAACGATGGAGAATGTAGAGCCGTGGGAAAGGATTAGAGAAAAAATAGAAGGCCGGTTTTAGCTTATATAGGCGCGTGAAATAACCCTAAACCCTCATGATCCGAATTCCAACTAGGATTTACCCTATTTAGACCCGCGTATTTTGCTGGCATATTGTCTTCAAATTGCAAGTTTATGGAAAGATCGTCTTTTAAGAGACATGCTCTAGTTTGGATGGGAGTTAAAATGCGATTATTTAAAAAAAATATCCTTTCAGTTCTTTGATAAGTGTTAATATAATATCCAATTTTTAGTGCAGATGTAACCTTCATTTGCTATGAAATAATAGACAATCTAGGTCTTTGTCGATTTCATGTGGAAAGACTGAAATGTCCCTCTATTAAAAAAAATCATGTGCAAATTGTGAAATGTCTATTTTTCCCAAAAACACATGACAACCCAAACCGAGAAACTAAACCACTAACTTATAAGTCGCAAAACTCTTAAGAGTAAAACTCATAAATGAAGAAGGTTCACATAAATTCGGAAACATATAGAATTTCAAAGAATAACAATCACATTCAGAAACGTACAGAAATTCAATGACAAACATTCACAGCACATACAAAATTGAGCTAGTAAAAGAACTACTCACATCCTGAAATCCCCAAAATCATCTGATTACAGATTCCCAAAATCATCGGACAGCCTGAAAAACACAATTTTCAGGCGATCAGCGGTGGTCCGGCTTAAAGTTACCGGACAGGGTTATATTTGCACTTTATCTCATTATTTAGGGTTATATTTGCACTTTCGAAAATAGCAGGGTTATATCTGCACTTTCTTCAATTTTGTAGGGTTAAATCTGCACTTTGCTCTATATAAATTCGTGAAGGACTACGTACTTTCCATTTTTTACACTCTCTGTCCTCTGCGACTATATGGGCTTATGGTAATGGATAGGTAAGTATGCAGTAAAGCAAAAGTGTGAAGCACCACATGTAGTAAACTAAGGGAACACCTCGCGAGAGCCAGCTTCTAATAACATTGCAAAGATCACGAGCCACGCAAAAGGTGACTTCATATAACACATCGCAGTTACCACGAGCTAGGAAGTATGGTTCATGATAAAAGATAAGTCGGCATGACCAACATGGACACGAACAACCGGAGTAAATAGAATTAGCCCTATAAATGGAAGTCGGATGAAAGAACCAAGGTAAGTAATTACAAAGCATTGTAGCATTCAACCAAATATACTGACTTTTCCATTGGAGATGTCAGTCCGAGAGATTCTTATAGAAACTCTTCTAGCAACCTAAGGTTATTGTTGTTCAGGGAGTTCAAACCACATCAATATACATTTGAATTTGATCCTTCTTTGCATGCTTATTCCGATGGTGAATTCCACGAGGTCGTGCTAGCAAGTCTACTAGATTTAAAATTGTCAAGGTCTACCTTCGAACTCTGAATATACCTTTCAAGCCAAAGGAGAGTTAAACTGAACTAGGACATCGAATAAGTGGACTGCTACTCAGGTTTAGAGAAATTAAGGGTCACTAGATAGAGACGCTGGAGGACTGTGAAGCTAAAGTGAGAAAGTAAAAGGGAGGTTTTGACATATGGAAGGCCATCGACGTACCTTTCAAAAATACAATTTATTACACCTATTACTTCTTAGCTACAATTAAGTAGATAGTGCAAGCAATGATAGTCCACAAAGAAGTGAGATTTTCTGAAAGGTTCATGAATATAAGGATAGATATAAGCATATATATATATATATTTATTTATTTATTTATATAAAAGAAATAAGGGGAGGGGGGTTTGGTTTTTCTAAGTTATGAATTTAAAGACAAATTAAGTAATTAACTAGCATATAAAGACAAGTATGCTAAACATGCTATAAACTAAAAAGAGAGGATTAAACACAAGTTACAAAACCTTAGGCAC
>JAUOBV010333434.1:0-10896 GCA_032360425.1 Rubia occidens | reverse complement strand
CAACTCTCTGAGGATTAAAGATCTGATAATAGTTTTAAAAAACCAGTTGCATTTCCTTATCCAATCCCTCGGTTTCACACTAGCAAACACTGTTAATTCTACTCTAAGTTGATTGATTTTCTCCCTCCAATCCTCCGCATTATGATTCACAGTTCTAGGATTAGTAATGATAGGAACAATTCCCCTACACATGTCATTGCTAGCAGGAGTATTGATAGGAGATGTGATTCGAATGTTACCTTCCTTTACGGTTGTACGCCAGCCTTGGGCGACCCGTCCGCCTGACACCACAGGATTGAACCGGGAGGTAAGTCACGGTACCCAGCGTCAGGATGCAATTGAGCCGGCCCATACCCGGTGGGCACACAAGGGACCGGGAAGAAACCAGCGGAATAAACCTCCTAGGACCCCCAAGACATCCCCACACTGCGCGCCCCGGACTTCGAACTGTGGCTCCCGCCCATAAAGACCCAAGCCCCAACCACTGGGATACACCCGTGGGTGTTCGAATGTTACCTTTCTTTGAATTACCCTCCTATGTTCCCTTGCTTGAACTTCAGGCTTGTGTTTCCAATTGTTTGCCGCTACCTTGATCCGTCAAGATCCTCATGAGAGCTTCAAATTTGGTGTTCATCTCCTCTTTGACTTCCTTGATCGATGCATCTAGCTCGCTCTGCTTCAGCTGAATTGCTTCGAAATTCTGCTTCATTTCCTGATTAAACGCCTTGGTTTCTAGAGTTAAAACCGTCATTCTAGCGTCCAAATCCTTGAGTTTATTCTCCAAAACTTTAAATCGCGTGTTCTCTGCCATCATTTCCAAGGAATTCACTTGCTCTTATACCAATTTGTCATGAACACTAAACTACACAAAAAAATTACTGAAGTAACCCTTAGATTTTAAGAGGGAAGAGAAGTATTCTTGCTGTTTCAGGAACATACAAAATGAATGATCAACTATGATGCTAGACTTTTACTAACCCTCATCTAACTGAATTCAGTTACAATAGATAGAATACACCCTTAGAAATGCAGTGTTACAACAGAGAAATGTTCAAGAACCAACTCCTTTCTTTTTAGCACATTTCTAAGCTCAATCTAAAGTAAAAAGACCATCCTACCCATCCTTAATAAGACAAATATAAGACCCAAACCCAGACCTCAACCCATAGACCCATATAGATCTTAACCATACATTTACTGTATTTTTATAATTTTCTTACCTTCCAAACTGTATTCCATTCCATACCGATTGTTGTAGAAAAGTAGAATTAGGACTTTACTTGATTGTTCTAAGAAGGTGGATTTTATTTTTAATTCACTACTTGATGTGTAATTTTAATAGATATGAACACAGAGTATTATTTTAAACCGACTAACCGTTAGACAGAGCCAATCTGTAACTATCAAAGTTTTAATTTCTGTGGTTTTCTTTTAAAAGTGAGAAATAATTAAACTGGGGGACTTAATTAGCAATTTATATTTGTCACTTAGTTAGAAATAATTACTGATGAAATATAAAATCCCTTTAAAAAAATCTAATTTTCCTTTCTTCTCTTTGTTGCTTCATCTTCTTCGCTCTTTCAACTCTTCGAAACCGCTGCTCTAAATCTCTCTTCGGTCTTGTAAATTTGCTCGGATCTGCAAGTATTCTTCATTTTCCTGTATTTCTAGTCAATTGCTCTGTAATAATGTAAGGTTTCCAATTTTTCATTATCATTTTATGTTTCCTTGCGATTTTGGACTAGCTTTTGTGTTTATTGTGTGATTAGAGATGGCTTCATCACAACCTAGTCACGAAAAAGCTCCTGTTAAGGCGGACATTGTTTCTCAACTAGAGATTTTGACAAAGAAGGTAATGTAAAGCCTCGTAAATCATGAAGCTCCGTGGAAGATATATTTGGCCTCTACTAGTGTGTTTTTTTATCATAGATGTGCTTTTTGATTATTTATTTATTTGTGTTTAAATTAGGGTTTGGTGTGATTTTTAAAATTTTGTTGTTGCAGATTCATATTGTTTTATAGATTTACTAGTTGAATATACGTTTCCATAGTGTTGCTTTGTTTATGATGAAAACAAGTGTTGTTTGTTGTTTTGAGCGGTTTTTTAAGGAATTTTTGCGGTTTTACGATGTTCAGGGTTTTCATCTTGATTTTGTTTCATTTATTATTTATGTTGGTTTGGCACTATTATTTTCTGTTTGAATGGCTTAAGCATGTTGATGATTATTTTGATGTTTGGTCTTGTTATGATGATGTTTAGTCATACTCATAGAATTCATTTATGCTCTCTTTTTTTATTAAACATCCACCGATGGCGGAAGGGAGAGATTTATTGGGCTCCCCTAACCCCAAAAACGAACCAAATAAAGTACCTCATTACAAAGAACTTCCTGTAAAGGTCTGAGACTATTATGAACTGCTGAAATGACCGTATCGATCTTTTTGGATATGATTCCTGTAATCGATTTCCACCCCTCATGTTAATCGATTCAGGCCAGATATCCAAAGAGTTTAAACTAGATGAATGCACACACTAAAGTGAAAAAGAAAACGAATGTATTGTACGGTCTAATTAATGGCACCCAAAAGCCACAAATCCGCCGATTAGTGGCAGTAGGTAAAAGATCCCTAAATGCACTAATAACCAGGAGATCAGCTGCAGCCTTATTGTATACCCATTTTTGAAAATATGCACCTTAGATCACTGAAACCCAAATATCCTTGGCATAGCCCTAACTTGCAGAAATAGGAACAAAATAGGACCAGAAGAGCACAGCAGTGAAGAGCATAGTATTCCCCAAATCATCAAAAATGTTGAGCTTGATTGAATTCATATCTGGGGCTGCTGCTGTACCTCTTGTTGATGTGTAGAGATAATGGGCTGGGTGTGTACCCTTATAGATGGTAGATTCAGAAAATCTCCAGCAATTACCATTCTTGTTGCGAGTGAGAGCTGATTCATGTGTACCTCTTGCATAGTTGCTATTGTTGATTCTGTGATCCTAGCCAGTTGGTGTGCAGCCATGTTCTGCTCCCTATATATGTGTTTGAAGGAGACATTCATGTTGTCCATCATTCCTCGAACTTGCCAAATGAGCCTTTGTAGTTTCCATAGAGCATCTCTGATACCTAATATCATCTGGATCACCTGCAAAGAGTCCATTTCCACAATCAGGGGTGTATAATTCTTGTTGAAACAGAGTTGTAAACCCATAATGCAAGATTTAAGCTCTGCTAGGTTAACATCATTTCCACAGTTTAAAAGACTCGAACCCATAAATGCCACTTCAGCCATGTGATTTCTAACTATGAAACCTCCCTTAGGTTGGTTGAGAATGGGACATGAAGCATCTGTATTAAGTTTGAAGCCAACATCTGGAGGTTCCCATTTATATGCCTTGAGGATCTTAATTTTTGGTGGTCTAACTATTTGAAAAAGACCCTTATGTTGAAGGTCTATGCAGTCCCGTTTAAGAAATTGCGGATGAATGACAAAGATATCCATAGCTAATTTCTTCAATTGAGTTATCAAAGCTGGTAGGTGTGGTTTCACATTATCGAAAATCATGTTATTTCTAGCTTTCCAAATGGTCCAGATAATGAGGTTAGGCAATACATGAATGACCTTGTTTCTTGTTTTTGAAAACTTGTCCACTGTCCACAAAGATGATAGCATGTCAAAGATATGAGGGTAGGAAGTTAGCGGGAGATTCAAAAATTGGTATCCAAAAGACCACAAACTCTGAGCTAGATGACATGTGTAGAAGCAGTGATTAAGAGTGTCTTCATGTTCACAAAATACACACTTAGATGCCATCTGAAAACCACAAGCTCTTAGAATATCATCAAAAGGAAGGCAATTGTTGATTAATTTCCAAACCATTATTGAGATTTTAGGAGGAAGCAAGGAATTCCATACCTTTTGTAAAGCTGGCCTTTCAGATCTTGCTGAGGTTAGCAATTTATATGCAGAAGAAATAGAGAACTTACCTGTTTTCTCCGGTGTCCATATTAAGCAATCTTCATGATTGAAGAGTTCCAAAGGTTCCTGCAAGATCAGGATAATATATGCAGGTAATCCCCCTATCAATTGGGGAATGATTTCATTTTTCCTTGCCTGAAACTGAGCAATGGTGAGAGATTGAAAGGGTTTTTCCTCCACTGATGACCACAGATCAGTCAGAAAACCTTTTCCTGTCCAATTGCACAACCAGAAGTAAGAGCTACCATTACCTACTTGGACCCTCACATTTGCTTCTGCTATAGAATTAACTCTTTTAACCCTATTCCAAGGATCCGAGGATCTTTTTGATTTTGGGAAAGACCAAATCAAATTTGCCCAAAGGGTTTTACCTAATTGAAGTTTCCAATGAAGCTTAAGTGAGAAGCTTTTGATTATGGTGTGCATGCACCTGAAGTTTAGTCCATTTTGAAGCTCGGGAAAACAAAGAGATGACCATGATTTCTAATGTTTCCTTTTTTGTTCCTCTGATTCATCCCATAGAAAATCCCTAAATATCGTTTCCATTGCTTCTATAACCGCTTTAGTAGGTGCCATCACGCACCATATATGTTGCGGTATCGAGGTTAAAACATGCCTAATTAAAACTGATTTACCTGCCATATTTAACCATCTATTTGTCCATTTGTTAATTTTAGAAGTGATCTTTTCTAAGATGGGTTGAAAATATGCATTTCTTTTCCTGCCTTTAAAAACTGGAACCCCCAAGTAGTTAAACGGGAAGCTACCTTCGTTCATCTTAGTTAAGGTTTTTATTAGGTTGATTCTACTGGGGCTGGTAAATCTACCAATATAAAATGCACTCTTATTAAAATTAACAAGCTTACCAGAGGCATTTTGATAATGTTGCAGGAACCTAACCAAATTCAGGGCTGATTTCTTAGTTCCTTTAACAAAAATCACCGTATCGTCCGCATACGATAGGTGAGTGATGTTGATGGAACCAGTTGGCATATTAAATCTGTCTAGCAGGTTAAGTCTAAACATCTCTTTTAGCCCTCTATTAAGTAATTCAGTTATGAAATTAAAAAGCATGGGAGACAGGGGGTCTCCCTGCTTTAAACCTCTCGAGGCTTGGAAAAACCCGTATGGGGTACCATTAATAAGCAGAGAGAACCAAGCAGAGGAGATATTTCTAAGGATGACAGCTATAAGACTGCCGTTGAAGCCATATTTTAGGAGAAGTGAGTTAAGCATGGGCCACGAGACTCGATCAAAAGCCTTTGACATATCCAATTTCACTATCATGTTCAGCTCTTGAGTTCTACTATCCAGCATTCTAACCATCTCTTGCATCACAAGAATGTTGTCTGAGATTTCACGACCTTGAATAAAAGCTGATTGCTCAACCGAGATACACCTATCCATGTAAGGTTTCAATCTCTCAGCTAAATTTTTTTGAGAAAACCTTATTTGTGAAGTTTGAAAGACTAATGGGTCTAAATTCTGAGAAATTTTCAGGGGTCTTAACCTTTGGGATTAGAGTAATTAGGGTGCTAGAGATAAGTCTAGGAATCTGATTCCCAGACATGAAGTCTTTAGCTGCCTCTAGAAGGTCATGTTGGATTATACTCCACGCTGCCCTAAAAAACTTGCCATTAAAGCCATCTGGACCGGGTGCGCTGTGTTCTCCTAAATTAAAAACCACCTCTTTGACTTCCTGAATCTCCACTTGTCTTGTTAGCAAAGAATTATCTAATTCAGTTATGGTTTGGGGGATATAACTAAGGAAATGTTTAAGGTCCTGTCCTGAGGGTTCTTTATTAGTGTCAGTAAGTTGATCCTTGTAGAATTCTACCCCATAATTACCTATGACATCTTGATCTGAAATCCACTGATTTTGCTGATCCCTTATTTTATGAATACCTAACCTAGCATGTTTTTCTTTCACACTATTGTGAAAGAATTTAGTGTTGTGGTCCCCATTTTGTAACCAATTATGCCTAGATTTCTGTAGCCAGTAAGCTTGCTCCTGTTTTAATAATAGAGTATATTCAGCTTGGGCTTGTGACAGTAAAACTGAGTCAGTATCAGTTGGATTATTATCAAGTCTATGCTCAATTTCTGAAATTTTGTTTTCCATATTCCTAATGTTTAGGAAAATGTCTCCAAATTCTAGCCTATTCCATGATTTTAGAGCAGATTTTAATCTTGACAGTTTAAGGGAAAAATTTAACATTCCTAGCTCATTAATTGGTAACTCCCAATTGATTCTAACAACATCCAGAAACTGAGGCTTGAAAAGCCACATGTTTTGAAATCTAAAGGAACGGGGATATGTTTTGGTTGCTATGTTAGTATCTAACACCAAAGGAGAATGATCTGATGGTTTTCTATTCAGAATCTGTACTGTAGAGTTTGGGAATTGTTGAAACCATTTGTCATTAGCCATTATTCTATCTAATCTTTTTAAAACCGTGTTAGGAACCCTCCTATTGTTTGACCATGTGAAGAGATTACCCACTGTTGTGATATCCTGCAGGTTATTGGTATCCATAAACTCTGCAAAGTCGTTAATACTATTTAGGCATGGCTGAGATGAACCCTTATATTCCCCAATTGCTTTAGTGACATTAAAGTCCCCCGCTAGAATATAGGGTGTGTCTATGTTAGAGAAAGATTCTTTTAAGGCCTCAAACATATCACTTCTTTCCTGTCTATCATGTTTACCATAGACAGCATATAAATGAAAATTAAAGGCTGTGATAGAATGAGTGATAGACAATAAAGTAAATTGATCATGAGAGATAATTACAGATCCCTGATATGAATCATTCAGAAATATCCAGGTTCTAGAATCTGCGGAT
This sequence comes from Rubia occidens, assembly GCA_032360425.1. Classification (NCBI taxonomy): domain Eukaryota; kingdom Viridiplantae; phylum Streptophyta; class Magnoliopsida; order Gentianales; family Rubiaceae; genus Rubia; species Rubia occidens. The sequence goes on along the minus strand of JAUOBV010333434.1, from coordinate 4,068 downwards.
GACAAGGCAAGTTGAAAACCAAGTTGTGATTTAAATTCATCCAGTTTCTCCATCTTTTGTTTTACCTCAATGACAATCAGAATTTGTATTTTATGCAAATTGATCAGTTTTCTTAGTCTGATGATGGAGCTTAGCAATCCTCTAACATTCCATGATATCATTTTAACATTCATAATGAAAATCTTTTGTTGATTTTGCACGAGTTACAACATTGGGAGACTTGAAAAAGTTCCTAATATTATTCGAGATTTCATTAATACCTGGGCCCTGAGAGAGAATATCACTTTCTGGTATGTTGGATTCTGATGTTGGTCCAGGCCAGAACTCTTGGGTTGGGTGCCTTGTATTGTCTCTTTCCTGAGTGAGAGCCAACAATCTTGTGATCTCGGGATCCTCCGCATCAATGTGTTTTTGTGTGGTGATAATCTTGTGCTGAAACTCTGTTTGGTTTTTTTTCCTGATATTGCCCTAGTATCACCAGCTCCAGCCTCATCTTCGGTATCTCCAACTATTGTGGCTGAATTAATTAATGCATCAGTCTCTGGACCTCCTTGTTCAGCTCTTGTATCTGTATCAGCAAAATTTGAATCATCTGTTAGAACATTAAACATGTTGCTAGTTACCTGTGCCAGAACAACTTCTTGTGTGGATTGTTGTTGTAGCTCTTTGATTTGTTCCTGCACAAGATCTTTTGTCAAATCCTGTTGAGAGAACTTTAAAGATTCCTCAGGCTGAATGGGTAATATCTGCACAGAGTTAAATTTGTTTTTCAAAACCTTGCTAAATTGAAGAAATTGTTGAGTCAAGAGATTTCTATCAAAATTAAAAGTTGAGGATTTTGAATTTTCTCTGTTTTGGAAATTGTGCATTATGTCATCTACAGTCTTCCAGTTTCCATGGTTTCTCTCCATATTTGACTGTTGTATCGTCTTTTTGGGCACACATATAGACTGAACCTGCAAGGAAGCTGAAGAACTAGATGCAATATCAATAGGGTTAGTTTTTTTGGTTGATTGGAGTTTCCAGATGTCACCTGTGCCAACAGCCACTTGGTTTCCCTGTACCTTACCTGATTGATCCTTAGCAGTACCGTTAAACTTAGCAGGCAGGGTGGGATGGTTCATTACGGGCTGATTAACTAGCTTAGTTTTTTGAACATCAGTCCTAATTATCTGTCTAGGAGCCAGCCTATTAGACTTTATTTCTGTTTTTTCATTTGTGTTGCATTCACCCTTTTTATGGCCTATTTTAGAGCAAGTGGTACAATAAGATGGATGATCTTCATAAGTAATTTTATACCATTTACTTTCTGTAACCGAACCCAACCTAATCCTTTCTGGGAAAGCTCCTGTAAGGTTCATTTCAACACAAATTCTGATGTTAGAAGGCCTGGTTAGGTTCATGGTAGGGGGATCAGCAAAGATGAGATTTCCTAATCTCCTAGCTATGTGAGGAATAGATTGGGGATGAAAATAATACGCTGGGGGGAAATCTATAGATAGCCATATTGGGACAATTGGTGGTTCTTCATGAATATCAAAATTCTTATGCCATTTAAGTACCTTCATGATTGAGCCACCAATATTCCAAACCTGTTTGATCCAGCATCTCTGGATGTCCTCATCGTGCTCGAACTTGATGAACACATGGTTCCTATCCAAAGCTGTGATTGTAGCTTCTCCCTGGAAGCCAATTTTTTTGAATTGAAGCCTGATATAATCCAGTGTAGGTCTGCCCCTTGGAAATTTTCCAACCAGGTGTTTTTGGAAGGTCTCCGCCAGTTTATCTACATCTTCGTCTTCAAAAAGAACAGCAATTTCACCCTTAAACTCAGTTGTTGAGTTCAGATTTAGGGCGGTTTGATTTTGGGTGAATTGAGAGCTGTGGTTTCTGAGAGCATCGCGATATGAGGTATGGGAAGCATGAGGTTGGTTTTTCTGCTGAGAAATGTGTTGATTTTGGCCGGTAGGGGTGCCTGTTAAGGCTGCCGGTGGTGGTATCTCCGCCATGAGCGGCAGAGAGAGGTGGGAAAAAGACCGTTTGCGAGGATAAGTGTACGTTTTAACCTACGTGGCTAAGTTTTGACCGGGAATAGTTTGGTCAGAATTAGAAGTGGAAATAAGTTTGATGAGAGAAATCAGAGCATTGATGAGAGCATTGATGAGAGAAGTATTTTTTTTCCACACTCTTCCTCTCTATTTCTCTCTTTTTTTCTCTTCCTCTCTCCTTTTCTCTTCCTCTCCCTCTTTCGAGATTTTTTTGCAGATCTATTTTCCTCTCAATCCTCTCTTATTGTTGCTTTTTTTTCCGCTTCTTGTTGTTTCCGAACGGATTTCGAACGGAGCACTCAGTCTTGACTTTGAATCGGTAAGTTGTTTGCGTTTTCTGATTTTTGTCTTGATTTTCTGATTTTGTTTCATGTTTTGTGGGTTGCGTTTGATTTTGAATGGATGATTGTATTAGGGTTTTCCAGACCTGTTTGAATGGATGATGTTTTTTGTTCAAACTGGTTTATATCTTGAAGAATGTGTGATTTTGGGTCGATTATGAAATGTGATGATGTTTTTTTCGTATGATTTGGTTAAGGTTTTCAGATCTTGTTTTTCCAAGCTTTAATGATGTGGATTTTTGTCTCGGGCCCTGGATATATTTTTTTCTGGAAGATTGAGTTCAGATGTTTACATAGCTTCATGTTTATGGGGTTCATATTTTTTTTTACAGATCTTCATTTTTATGGATTTTTACTTCTTTTTTTTACAGATCTTCTTGGAGAAGACGAAGTTGAGGGTAGGAAGACTAAAAGTGCAGTTTTTAAAATTTCGTGAAATTGTATATAGTGACTTATTAAAGGCATTAGTGACAAATTTGTAAATTTAAAGCGATATATTAGTGTGTAATTTTTGTAATTAACGTCACTGTTATTAGCTAGCTTTTGTCCTTTCAAAAATTGTTTTGTCAATTTTTCCTGACATTTTCACTGTAGAAAAATACCATTCCTCTTTCTCTCTCTGCAAATTGAGCTGGGAGAGAGGGAGTATTAAAAAAAGGAATTAAGTGCTAAAAATAACTCTATATTTTTATCGAAAATGTCAATCTAACCCTGTAAAATCTGAAAGTGTCATTCTAATCCTATTATTTGGTCAAAGTGCCAATGTAACCCTTGGAAACTTGAATTTGGCCAGAATTCTATAAATTGACTATTGTACCCTTGTTTTAAAATTTTAAAATTCAGAAAATTATAAAAGACAATATTACCCTTAGTGTTTATTAACAAAAATATTTTTTTTCATTTTTCCTTTACTTTTCCGCTCTATTACTCTTAACTCATTTCTGGAATTGTATTATTCCCAGCTGCTTCTTGTCTGCTTCAACCCTTCGTCGGCTTGGAATTGTTTTTAGTGTATATCTAGCCCAAATAAAGATTGTTGATTTCTGAAGTCCAACCTAATCTTGATTCACGAACAACCAAGACCATTCATCCCAGAAGTTCAGGTCAGCAAAGAGCCAATAAAGAAGGAATATGGCGATTGTGGGTTTTAACTATAAATCGAGAAACACGGCACGTAGACACAAACCGGAAATATAGTGATCACGACGCGACCTACGATCTCAAACCCCGAGCAATGTGGAACCACAACCTCAAAGAGGCTATAAATACAGGGAGAGCAGCACTGACTCAAGTAAGTGAATCTAGACTAAAGAATTCTAATTCTCGAAAAGAGAGAGACTAACTTCATCATCGGAGCATTTGCCCCTGAATCAATTCCGAGATTCTATTTTGCAGGAGACATCACTTAACAGTAAACAACAAAGATTTTACTTAGTTGGATTACCACATCATTTGGCACCGACTGTGGAGACTATTTTTTTTTGTTTCAAATCCTTCAGGTAATTTATTGTGTACATCAGAAGCGAGAGAAATAACAACAATAAGACACAAGAACAAACGGCTGGACACAACAAGAGCATGAACCCCAATCAAAACAAAGCATATATTCCTAGCAGAGAAAAAGGAAATAATAGGGAAGATACAGAAGATGAAGAGGGTGAAGCAGAATCCCCTTACGC
>JAUOBV010333324.1:0-10897 GCA_032360425.1 Rubia occidens | reverse complement strand
GTAAACCAATGTTGTGAAGCTTGCAGAAGACCATAAAGAGATTTGCGAAGTTTGCAAACCAAACCAGGAGCCAGTAAAGTATAACTCATAGGCGGACACATGTACACCTCCTCCTCGAGATCACCATGGAGAAATGCATTGTGAACATCCATCTGATGCAAATCCCATCCACAAATAACAGCAACAACCAAGAAAAGACTAACTGGACTCATCTTGGCAACGGGAGCAAATGTGTCAGTAAAGTCAGTGCCCTCAATCTGATGATTATCAAGAACAACCAAACGAGCCTTGTAACGCTCAATAGAACCATCAGAATTGAACTTGGTCATATACACCCATTTGCATCCAATGATCTTTTTACAAAGCGGGAGGGGAGCAAGAACCCATGTGTTATTTCGCTCGAGTGCATCAATCTCGTCGGACATGGAAGCACGCCAAAGAGAATGGTGATAAACATCAAAATAAGTAACTGGTGGATCAGCAGCATCTGTAACTGCAGCTAAAAATCTAGAATGTGAAACTGAAAAATTATCACAGGAAATATAATCGACAATGGGGCAACGAGTACCTGAGGACAGAGCAGCAGATGACGATATATCAGTTGGGGGGTTTATCGAGCGAGTAGCAATGCAGATATAATCTTTGAATTTGACCAAAGGCTGACGAAGACGAGTGCTCGGTGGATGGACCGACTAAATAGGCTTAGACGGTAGATCAAAGGAATGTCTCGGCTCGACAGCAGCAGCTGATCGACGGACGGTGCTAGCAGGTCGGTGGTCAGGGTCGGTGGCGATAACTGTGGCTTAGGGATGGACGATCGCAGCTCAGGTGAAGCTGTTCGTGGACTAGTCTAGGGCGGCGGGGTCTCCGAAACTGGAGGCCTTTGTTCTGTCCGTGGCTCGGAGGCTCAGTTGTAATTTGTAAATGTTCATTTATTTTCAAACCACTAACCAAACATCGTTTATTCTATCATTCCATTCTCTAATTAGTAAAGTAAAAAACTAGAGGCCTTAAATATTCAAAGGTAAAAGATATACGATTATGTATTTAGTTTACAAGGAGAGATAATGAATGTACATATTTATTGAAATTAATGTTGTGTAGAAGTTTAATGTAGTTGGCAAAGCACGAGTTTGCAGACCAAATTGCATAAATGCAATATGAGGAGATATAAAAAAAGAAAGGATGATGAAGTGAGGTGGGCTGGTCCTGGAAATGTGGTAGATATGGGCCGAGCCGTCATTACTCACTCATACATTGTATGGTGACTCATTGATGGGAGGAATGGCATTGATAGAGGGAGTCTTGGTGGAGGTTAGAAAGTTGAGCAACTCCCCATTTTCCAACCAACACCCGAAACCCAAAGCCTATATTTATTTTCACCTATATAAATACCGCCTCCACCATACGAATGAAGAGAAAACGGAGAGAGGTTGAGAATATTTGAGGGGAATGTCGCCTGGCTCGACAACTCTTAATCTCGTAATCTCTCTATTGTTAGATTAAGTGTTGTCGGACCAGGCTTCATTCCTCCCAATATCATCCAACCCATGCACTTATCATGTATTCATTTCTCCAACCAGGACATACATACCTAACTAGCATTTTCTGTTAAAACAAGGTTGATTTCTTACACTTGCGGCAGGCCGATCCTGGAATACTCCTTCCGTCTCAACTCAAATTGCATAGAAACTTCTTCACGCTCATCAAAAAATTTGTCTAATCGTTAATATGTTCAACTACGTATAATAAAGGCAAACGAAAAAGTTACTTTTGAGAAACTACTTGTTATGGCAAATCCAATAATATTACACACAATAATATATTGCTTATATGTTCATTCAAATGCACGATCAAATTTTGATAAAAAATAGTGTAAAATAGTAAGTGTGCAACTTGAATTGTGACAAAGGGAGTACATGTCTACAACCGCAAACGCTCAATTCATGGAAAATTGAAACATCTTCAATTCACACACTTAGCATCGCCCGCCTGCCAATGCAAGTTTTAGTTCTAAAAGGGTAATTCAATTGGTTGGAAAATGTAAACATTGCTCTCTTTGTATCTCATCGCCGATAATTATTTTTATTTTATAAAACAAATTTGTCATTTTGATAAAGCTACAACATTTTAAAGCCACTATTTCTGTTTTTTATTTTTTTTAAAAATCAATAGAAGAATAATCAGAAAATATAGTCTAATAGCCCTTGCATTTTCTGTGAGACAAGAAACCAATTTGGGAAATAAAAAAGGTTACGGGGAGAAGACGGACAGCGGAAAGATCATAGGGCAAACACGCGGGAATTTTGAAAAAGGAGCAGTTTTTATATTTTATTAAAAAAACGTTGGCGCCAAACATCAGGTACGATGACTTGCTGATTCTGGAAGATGAAAACCAAAACAACTGAAAGCTACCTCCCTGCATCAATGTTTTAGCTTTCATTTTGTTGTAGACAAATTATCCACTTCCTCACTGCTTCATCACAGCTTCCACTTTGTACACCACCCTCCTCCTCTCCCCATATCACATCACTGTGCTATCATTTCGTTTACCCAAAATTTATAACCAAAAAAGAAAATAATCGATGCCTAATGCTGTCTGCTTGCATTTGAAGAGGCACGCAGCGTCACCCCGTGCAAAAATTTGGTATACCCCATCAAACTCAGTTTCCCATCCCCTCTTATCAATCCTAGGTAACTAGACCACCAATTTCTATCCTCTCGCCTATTGTATTTTCGATGCAGTTAAACTTTATTGGACATTTCATACCTTTATCCACCATGTCTATCTATTTTTTGCAAATAACCGGACGCCGACCTTGCCTGTGTCTTTTCGATGCATTGTCATCTCTCTCTCCTTCGGGCCTTTTCCTCTTATCAGGGTTCACCACACTAAGACCTACAAAAAAACTTAATTAAACATTCCCTTCAATGATGAAGGCAATATAATATATAAAGTTCAACCTTTTTTAGGGACATTTAATCCACACTAAGGTTTTTAACATATGAGGTAACATTTGAATATGCTAATAATAGAGGATTTAGGTACACAACACTACCAATATGCATGTCATCCACTAGGTGGTACATAAAATACATATCTTTTGAGGTTGATCTTCGCATCAAGAAAGTGATGAAAATTAAACATGTCATGTCATTTCCATATCAAATAACCACCATTAGAAAGCTTCCACATCTGGTAAACTATATACACTCGAAAAAATGACCTTTTAATGTAACTACACAACCCTACATGTATAATCCACAATCTAAATCAAAATAGATGAAAACTATGACACATAACAATATAAAACCCTCCTTCAAAAATCAATCCCAAGAAATGTACCAATGACAATATGATCATGTAAAGTTAAAAAGATGGAACCTTACCACAATTTTGATTCATGGAATCCCCTACCATGGAGACCTCTTCATTTTCCCTTTGTTTCTCCATTAGGATTCTATAGGTGTGATGGATTTGAGGGTTTTTTGCGCTTGATATATTGGAGGAGAAAGGAAATGGGGATGATGAAATTTGGGGCTTTGGAGGGAGAGGCCAATTACATAGGGCTTTCCTCTTAATCCCACAAACAGTTAACCATATTACAAGAGTAAAGGTTTAAATAGTACCCGTTTGATGGTTAAGGTTATTGAGGGCCAGTGATAGATGATGTTATTCAAGGCCAGAATATATTCGTTCTAGCGATTTCATAGGGTTTTCCTATTAAGCCCACGTACATGCAACCTTATTACAAGAGAAATGGGTTGAACAATACTCGTTCAATGTTTATGATTGTTGGGGGCCAGTTATAGTCGATGTTATTCTAGGCAAAAATATATCAGTTATAGCAATTACAAAGAGTTTTCCTATTAAGTCCACGAACAGTTAACCTTATAACTAGAATAATGGTTTGAATAATACCCTTTTAATGGTAAATGATGGCCAATAATAACCGATCCCATTTAAGGCCAAGAGATATCAGTTCTAGTAAATACATAGGTTTTTCCTTTTAATACCACAAACAGTCAACCTAATTACACGAGTAAGTGTTTGACTAATATTCGTTCGACGGTTAAGATTGTAGATGGGAAGTCATAGCCGATATCATTCGAGACAAATAGGAATCAGTTCTACCACTACCATAATGTTTGCGCTTCAAGATAGGAATAGTAACCCCTATAACATGATTTAGGGTTTGATCACTAACCGTTCAATTTTTGAAGAGTTTTGAAGGTTGTAAGTAGTCATGTAATTTTTTTTCATGATTTTGTTTATTTTATCATGTACTGTACTGGGGAAAATATTTCCAAATTAATTACTTCAGGTCTTTGGGCTAGTGTGTTAATTATTTTGGGTTGAAAATGTTATCAGCCCACCGACCGCGAAGTCGCTAGACTGTCGACCTCTTCTCGATAAAGCTGACGTGTGAAGAAACATCTGGTTATGTGGTTTCAACCCACTATTGACCAAGCCCAAATAGTTATAAAAATTTGGCATGTCATCCTATTTGTCCCAGTTTCCCAGAAATGCGACCTTGGTCCCTTACTGTCAAGTTTCGGGTATTAATGATTAACTGTGCAACTTCGTCAAGTGTCTTTCCAAGTTCATAAGCTCGAATATAACATTCTTGGGCCCATGTAAAAAAGGTGACCCAAGATGGATGAAGAGCAACGTCACAGTTAATAATTTGTCTTTTGGTATTAGATTCAATATGAGGTGCGACATCGCATGAGGGTTTTAAACGAAACCATTTGGATCTGAGTATACAAACGGTCAACGCTCAACCCAATCACATTCCCATCCACAACGTTGCATAATCAAACCTCTCTTCTGGAGAAAAAACTGCCACAAAATCGCTCAATCCAACCCCAAGACTATGATCTTATTAAGCCCCTATACCGTCGATCAATCCTTGGTTATCACTTTCCATATCCCAAGTATTCTACATTACCAAAAATCTGAAAAAGCCTTTAAAATGTAATATTTTCCATTCCTTGTTTTATACTAGTTGTAATGGTTTTATAGTTTCTTTTCTTGCTGATAGGAATGTGTTCAATTCAATGTATTTGAAGGTGGTGTTTGACTAAGTTTTTTATTGGGTTTTAGGTGTCTTTAATTTTTGTTAGGGTTTCACATTGATAATTGGGGATAAGATGTAAAGGGGGAGGGTGTGTTAGGCGACACCTTTTTTCTGCATATTTGTGTTCTAAGTGTCGTATGGGTTGTGCTTATTTGATAGATTGAAGAAATTTTTTAACCTTTTCAATTGCACTTCATATACATTTTGGGCTTCTCGATATGCATTGCAGCATCGCACATTCATACTGGGTATACACTTGGTTGTGCGACTTCACAGATGGCTCATCGGGTTAGCTGAAATGTTTGCGACTTGCATGCGAGTTCGCTCAGAACAACCAAATTCATTAAATTCTTGGATCTATTACTAAACATTATATTTCTTTGTTCATTAGATGTCTCCATTTAAGCAGACTGCCAAGAGGTCCAGGGGTAAAGGCAGGGAGGGGGTTTCTCTTGGGCGAAGAAGGTGAGGGTCATAGATGCCCTTCCCTCACTAACATTCGACAAGAAATGCTTCCTCGAAGAGGAGAATGAGAAGAATTTCAAATAGTTAGTAAAAGGAGGATTAAATAGCTGAGGTCCATGAAGGGCGAGGACATGGAGTGATTCCACCTTGATGTATTCATCAAGCCTTTCAAACCTTCCGGAATGTAGGGTTTCATTTGCCTCGACAATCAGACATATGACATGGAGGTGAAAGAGTTCTACTCTAATTTCTTTCGCCATAGTGCCAAAAACTACAAAACCAAAGTGAATGAGGTGAACTTGGTTTTTCAAGTGCCTTGATTAACGAGGCCATCAGGTGTAGAATTGCTGAAGAGGAGGAGCCGCCGATTGAACCACTTTGAATGTACTTCTGGCTTTCGTGGTCTCATAGGGTCAACCAGGAAGATCAATCTGGGGTGTTTGATCCCATCTGCACAGTGGATAAATACTTCAAGATCTATGTGGGAAACTACATTATCAAGTCGTGGGACATATAGATTGATGTCCGGGAGCTCGAGGAGAGGATGAGGTACAACATCATTGTCTAGATACTGATCTCAGATGGTCATCTTTCAGAGTGTATGATCAACAGGGCCGCCATCTACTGCACATAGTGGAGAAGAAGGTTGTTGACCTCGGTTACACCATTATCCAAGAAATGCACACGGTGTCACTCGCCCTGAAGAGTCGATCCCTTTCCTGTGGAAACATCATCACCGCCTTTCTGGAGAAGCAGACGGTTCCTATCCGATCTTTGGAGAAGATTCAGCTGAAGTACTACGATGGGAAATACTTTGGCCAAAAGTATTGGCATTGGGATACATGGACGTGGATTGATCGCAATGTCCCCAAGGGTAATATGGATGCGACCTCCACCCCCAAGCCTAAGGCAACTCCATCGATCTCCATAGCTAGGCATCCTACTCGCGCCACTCCCGTCCCATGATCTAGTAAGAATATTTAATTATTTTTGTTCATTGTTAATTTTCCTAAACCCTAAAAATTATTATTAACATTTATTATTAATAATAATTATTAAATATAATTTTCATTACAATAGGACTAAAACGTTATGCCTAGGACATGCTCTTGAAGGATGTGGTCGAGACCAAGGCATTTTCGCAGCATATAGAATGTAATGTGCGCCAGATTATAGAGGAGTTGGCAGAGTTGAAGGCACTATTTGGTAGTGTAATAAATGCACATTGTGTGGACCCCCACGTGGCTTCACCGGGGCAAGTGCCCTTGACGGTCACGAGGAGTCGAAGTAGGAGGTGTAGATGGACTGAACACTTTTGAAGATGGAACATATTGCAAGGATGAGTCAGGGTCTTCCACTGATAGGTCCGGGGTTGAAAAAGAGCGGGACTATGGTGCTAGTTCGATAAATGATCAAGAACTTGTGATACCCGAGCCCGATCTATGATCAATTTTATGTACTATTTGGATGATTTTCATGAATGTTTTGGATGTTGTCCATTTAAGATTTGTGTTTGTTGATATTTTTAGGAATTATTATGTAAGCGAGTGTACGCTATAATTTGATTATTTTTTCCTTTTGCTGATGGCAGAATATAATATTTTAGATCTAATGCTTGCAAGTTGATCTCGGCTAATGTGATCTCGGAAAGAGACCTTGTAGTTGGTTTATTCCAAGTTCTGGTTTACATGTGTAATCATCTAATTTGTAAGAGGTATGTTGTTATCGTGCGATGTCGCACATATATCATAAACAACTACTCGGTTTGAATGATGGGTAGCCGACTAATGTGCGACATCGCATGAATTAAATTATTTAAGTCGATTTGGCACTGGTTTAGGCCGAAGGGCATGTGAGACCTTGGCCAATTGAGATCAATCTTACCGATTAGTTTAACGATATAGAGTGTGACGTTGGCATCACTGTTTTACACGTATTTCATTAATTTTTAGAACCGCGATGCTCAGGTGCATGGTTGCTGACCGGATTTCATTCTTACTTGTTTTGCTATCGACTAGAAGTGCAATCTCGGTTATTATCTCTTCGAAGATAGTCATTAATTAATTTGTCCGATACAAGAATGGAAAGACAATTGATGTACCAATTACATAGAACCATAAACCAGAGCATAAACATTCAGCAAGTTTAGTTAAAAGGATGTCTATATCTAATCTATGTCTTCTTCTTCTGCTTCTTTGCTTTGGGATGTCATTCAATCCATACACCTTCCTCGTTGTCTCTCCTTAATGCTAGCTCCAACCAAAATATCTCTTCCTAGCCGACATTACTGATGCTAGGTAGTGTATGTGGAATAATGTTAGACATTTAAGATGAACTAACCTCTCCCAAAAATTGACTTTTCTAGTAAATGACCACTGATTTACTAGAACCAAAAGGATCAACAACATAAAATACTTGTGTAGCCTGTGAAGCAAGGATGTAAAGATCGCCAATAGAACGTGTCTTGCTCAAATTGATGACTGTGAAACCTAACTCTTCAATAGATACACCAGCATTGTTATCAACCCAGCAGTTCCATTAGAAAATTGGGACCCTGAAACTTGTGTATACGAGTTCCCAAATTTCTTCAATCACGCCATAGTAGAAAATGTTACCATGCACGGGATTTTAATCCTTCGCACTACTCACATGTAATGCTTTCAAAACAATGATAATGCCACTATTTTGTGTTGCGGTGTATGTGTCTCATTCAAGGGTTGGGAAGGTAAATCCATTCATGTCATAGTCCATGAAAGGAATCATAATAGCAGAAGGCATGAAGGCTAACCAATTCAAGGTCTCACTGTGACTGTCTCTGACTACTGTTTGGCATAACCAACCAATGAAAGTGTGATTGTATTCTATAAGTATTTGCTTCTTCGACCAACCGGGGTGCAACTCTTTGAGAGGGACCATGTGCATATCCACGTGGACGAACCACATCTGAATTTCGCAATACATATAAGTGTGCTTTAATCAACTCGTCAAGGGTTACTTCTCTTGTTGTTCCTTTTTTGCAAACCTTTGCCACCCATTATGTCTGCATGTCGCAATTTTTTTACATCAGCCGACTCTTCATTCTTCAAGAATTTCATGGATTATTCTACCGCCTTCCCGATCATATATCTCTGGACAATACTGGCATCTGGGTGCTATTGATTGTTCAAATAACCCTTGAATATTTTCATATACCTCTCGAAGGGATATATTCATCGAAGATAAACAGGACCACTCATCAATACTTCCCGTATAACATGAACCAACAAGTGCATCATGATGTTAAAGAATGAAGGAGGGAATTACATCTACAACTCTCACAATACGATAACTATTTTCGCCAGCAACTCCTTCTATTTTCGATACCTAATCTCTTTACAACAAATTGCCTTAAAGAAGCAACACAAATGGGTAATGCACTTCCAGACATGAGTTGGAAAGCTGGATCTAATTGCAACCGGGAGAAATTCTTGAATTAAACAATGTGAATCGTGCGATTTCATACTCCCCAATCTCAATCCCTCGTCGGATACTAGATTGTGACCAAAGAAAAGTATATCACTGGGACATCCATACCTTGCAGATGGAATATATCAACTCTTTCTCTACTTTTGAAAGTGTGTAACAAGATGCAGGCAAGTACGTCTTAGATCCATGCAACTCTGGGCCAAATCAGGTCTAATTTCCATTTCAACTATATCTTTCCTTGACTTCACTCCATCATTTTTCTTACCCGGGATATTCATCAAAGTACCAACCAAACTGTCACAAATATTCTTTTCAATATGCATCACGTCCAAACAGTTTCAGAAATCAAGGATATCTCAATAGGGTAGTTCAAAAAAATGGAACGCTTCTTCCAACTACCGGCAATCTTAGATTTCCTCTTTCTCTTTCCAAAGTCATTACGTAAATCTTGCAACAGTGTACAAGATTGGAGCACTCATTAATACGAGAGGAGGGGGTGCCAACTGTATGTTTCCATCAATTTCAATATGTCAATTCCTCCATTGATGAGTTATTGGAAGCTATCTCTGGTGCCCAAGATACATAGTCTTACTTCCATGCCTCAACTGGTGATGGGCATGCCTTGTGACGTTTAACTGAATAACCAGACAAGTTTTCACATGCAGGAAAGTCATTAACTGTGCAAAACAAAATGGCTCTAAAATCAAACGATTCCTTCCAAAACCCATCATACATTCTCATTCCAGGATCTCACGGCTTTTAAGGCCATCCACCAAGGGGGCTAGGTACACATCGATATCGTTGCTCGGTTGTTTAGCATCATAGATCTTTAGAGACAACATTATGTACTTCCTTTTATGCACAACCATGGAGGCAAGTTGTGAATCATTACCATCACCGGCCACGAACTATGATTACTGCTCATGTTACCAAACAGGTTTATTCCATCGGTGCACAAACCTAGCCTCAAGTTACGTGACTCATTCCCAAAGACGGGAAACGCCGCATATATATTGTTTCACTAATCACCATTGGCTGGATGACTAATGTATGTCCGATCTACATGCCAACTCAATTTTTTTCATCCTTATGATTATCAAACAATCTTCTCAATTGGGAAATAATAGGTAGATACCAAGCAATCTTTCTTCGTCTGCCTATTTCCAATTTACCCATCAACATCCACCTCCTTTAATTTGAACCTTGGAGCTTTGCATTTAGAGCATTCCTCTGAATTCAAGTGATCTCTCATATACAAGATACAATCATTCTGACAAGCATGTATCTTTTTATGCTCCATGCCCATATGACATGGTACCTTTTTTGCCACATATACCATTTCTGGTAGTCTATTGCCAACCAGAAGCATTTCTTTCAACACTTTCAACAAACCGGAGAACCCTACACCAATATAAAAATACTTAGTTTTCACATTCATCAACTGCAACGTAGCCTTCAATACTGTCATTCCTTTGGGGCATCCATCGTATAGAAGTGTCTCATTATGTCCGTGCAAGTCTAAAATTATTTTAGGAATTCCACTGTAGTTTTTGACAATCTCCTCAACCAACTCATCCATTTTATCATCCTTCTCGGCCTAACTTCATTTATAGTATGCTCATTCATATCTCCCCATTCCAAAACCAAATTTTGTACGTTGGATCAAAACCGTATATAAATAAGTTATCCTTCAAACCGGTTTCATCTTCATGAATAGCGTTGTTCCAACATTTCTTGCAAGGAAAATATACATACAACAAATTCTCCTCCGCGGCATTCGCGAATGCATATTTGATGAAGTTAGCTACAAAATATTGATACCCCTCGCTTGTTCGATCTTCATCAAAACTATGATTTTATCCATAGACATTCCTACAATATAATAA
>JAUOBV010333213.1:0-10899 GCA_032360425.1 Rubia occidens | reverse complement strand
GTTCTGGGTCGGGTCTGGGTCTAACTAAATTTTCTTAGGGTCGGGTCTGGGTCTTATTAGAGGCGACCCAAACCCGACCCATGATCATCCCTAACCACAACCACCGACCTCCAATGGAATCTGAGTGAGTTTTCTCCCCTCCCCCATCATCCTCACCATTTCATTCATTCTCAAGTACAATCCATTGTAATTTCTGATTTTTATAAATATATTGTGCGCACAACTTTGTGAAAATATCAATAAATCATATATTTATCCACTCTTTTATGTGTCTTAGTTCATGAGTGCATGCGTATGCAAACTAGCAAATGATCATGAATGTAAATTGTATATCTCTATAGATATAAACGTAATAGTTTTACTTAAATATAATTACCCAAACGGTTATTTTCTCGTGGTTGCAAGTTGGAAGTGCATCTCATCTGGTGGCATTTATCCTTATGTAAAGTTAAAGCAAAGTTTGTCAGTTTATTTTTCCCCTTGTTTGATAGAAAATGAACAGTGAACTTTAGGGTTTCTTGCATATGTTGATTCAGTGAGCAAGAAAAATATGTCCTCCTGCTACATTACGTTATGTTGAAGGAATAGTAATAGTTTATAGTTGACTTGTAATGTTTGATACCTTATTTATATGTTGTAGTTTTGTAAGAACTTCTATACGAAGCTTGACTGGATAATTTGGAAGAGAAAGGGGGATACAAAGTTTCACGTCAAACAATGACTTGCGGATTTGTTCGTGTAGGTGTGAAGCAAATCAAAGAGAAAAGCAATAAGGGCATGCTTGGTGTAATCTTCACTGAATACAATGTAGATATTGTATGCTTTAACCTTATATTCGTATGCACATGATACAGTATTCATCAGTTTTGATTACCAAATGTATATGTTCATGTATTTATAATGTTGAGAAGTTAATCATTTTTAAAGACTTTCTTTTAACTTTTTGCAAGACTTATATATATACACACACTTAGTTCACATGTTTAGAAATCTTGTTAATAGTTTTAAATACTTTGTTTAGATTTCCATTTTCTTCAAGATAATTACAGAAACATTAGTTTACATATATTGTTGGTTGGAGTTTACTGATTTGAATATTAGTGTTGGATTTGGAATTTTTAATTTTATGTTACAAGTTCTAGATGTGATTAGTTTGATGGTTTAACTCTTTAGTTCGATTACTTAAATATTTAGTTGGGATATTACAAGTTTGATAATTTCGTTAGAGCAATACCATTTAAGTTGGTTTAGTTTGGGTTCATTTTTTTAAAAATTTCTTACTACCTGCTTAGTTCGTGTATATATGTCTTTAGTTTACTTATTAGAACCAGTAGTTTAAGTATATTGTTGGCTGGAGTTTACTTATCAGAACCTTATTTACTGATTTGAACTTCAACTATAGATGTCTTTCACTTTAGTTGATATTTTTAGAGCATTAGACGAAAAATTTAAAGTATTAATATTACTGTTTATGAAATGTCTATAAAATAATGCTCTAATTTTAATACATGGTTGTAGTACTATACCATTACAATATAAAATTCAAGAGCTTAAGTCTAGATCACCTTTAGATTCTTTATTTGCTTCCATGCTTCAATTCTCTTGCTTCTTCTTTGTCTTTGATGGTTTAGTCTTTTTTAAATGGTTGTGTTGACAATTACACCCCAAATTCCAATGCATTTGACTGTTTCAGTACAAATCATGAAATTCCAATAGTTTTTTCCTCTCAAACTTTTAAGGCAATCTGTGACATCTACTTTTGATATGTCACTCAAGTGGGTCAAAATCAATTCCTGCAAATATGTATCAATTTATTAAATACAAGTAGTAACATATGCAAACTCATTACATCAGTTGTTTATGTTGTTTGTTTGTAAATTTGAGGGTTTAGTTCAGATATTCTAACCAGTAATCTAGACATTGATGAATTTATACACTCATTACTTCGTGTGTTGTATATATCAAGTTACTTTAGACATTTCAGCAAACTTTAAGATATCAAACTCTTCATAAGAACATTCATCTAACGCATTAGTTCATGTGTTAAAGCAGTTTCATCGGGTACATAACATCTTATTTCAGACGTTTCATAACAAAATTCATCTAATAAAATATAAACTTTCAGGATTCATCTACCAATATATAAAATTTCATGTGTTTAGGTATTTTAATAGTGTATATATCATCTTATTTTAGATATTTCAGCAAAATATAAAATATAAAAAATTTCATAAAAAATTTCATCTTAATATCAGCCCTTGATGAATCATCTAGCAAATTATGAATACATTACTTCAAGTGTTCATGTGTTTACATTGTGTATTTAACACATTAATCCATATGTTACAACAAATTTAAAAATATTAAAATCTTCTTAATAAGATTAATCTAATTATCAAATTCCAGACCTAGACGAGTCATCTAGCAAAATATAAACGCATTACTTCATGTGTTTATGCAGTAACATCGTGTATTTAACATATTATTTCATACGTTTCAATTTTTTAAAATACCAAAATCTTCTTAACAAAATTTATCTAATCAAGTTCCAGATCTTGACAAATCATCTAACAAAATATGATCACATTACTTCATGTGTTCATGCGTTTACATCGTGTATTTAACATATTACTTACAAATTTAAAATACCAAAATCATTTGTGAAATATATTAATTCGAATTCTAAACCTTGAATAATCTAGCAAAATATGAACACGTTACTTGGCGTGTTCATGTTTTTACATCGTGTGTTTAATATAATACTGCATATGTTCCAGTAAATTTAAAAACATAGTTAATCGAATCCCAGACCTTGGCGAATTATCTAGCAGAATATGAACACATGTGTGAACAAAGTATTTCATGTGTTCATGCAATTAGTTCGTGCATTTAACATATTACTTCACACTTGTTTAGAGTGTTTGTTAATTGTTTTAGTGATTTAGTTTATAATATTATTTTTTGCAAGATAATGGTAAAACTTACGATTAAGAAATATATAAATTAGTTCATGTGTTTAGATTGTTTGTTAATTGTTTTTGTAATTTATTTTATAATTTTTTTGCAAGATAATAGTAGAACATAGAATTTGAAAATGTATAAATTAGTCCATGTATTTAAAGTGTTTGTTAACTATTTTAGTGATTTAGTTTATACTTTTATAATTTTTTCTAGATAATGCTAGAATTTACAATTAAGAAATGCACAAAGTAGTTCATATATTTAAAGTGTTTGTTAATTCTTTTAATTATTTAGTGTATATTTTTTTTATTTTCTGGAAGATAATGGTAGAAGTTATAATTAAGAAATATATAAATTACTTCATATGTTTAGAATGCTTGTTAATCATATTAATGATTCATTTTATGCTTTCAATTTCCTTACGATAATGATGTAATTTATATTTAGAATATTTGTTTATAATTTTTAGACATTAGTTTATTATTATTTAATTAGGAAATTTGCGGGGCTCTAATGTAAGCTTAATTGATGGTGTTGTACTTTACATCCAACAGAAGGTTCACTTCTTCTTCAGAAGAAAAAATATATTGAGCCACGCCCGCTGCCCTGGAAACCACCTTCTTCAAGTTTCCTATCACTCTTCTCAAGCCTCGACGCCTTCAGGTGCAGCGACGTCGGAACGACACTGGAGGAACACACAGTTCCGTTACTATATACTCAAGAGATCGGCCCCTTGTTACACAGCCACACTCACAACAATAGAGGAGGCGCCACTATAGAGGAGGCGCTAAGGAAGAAATCGCCACTATAGAGGAGGCAGGAGCTTAAGGTTTGGAAGAAGGGGGGGAATGGGAAAATGAAGGGTTGAGTTTAGATCCGATTTGGGCTTATAACCCGCTTTGATCCGAATAGCAAGATCAGCGAATTATGCTTAAATTCCCCATAAATTGCATTTTGGTCCTTCATCTCACCATAGCCTATAGTGAGACGGTCTCATATTAGGTTTTCTCTATAAAAAAATAGTTGGTTTTGACTCAATATTTTTATTCACGTCAAAATTGTTTGATTTATGTGTAATTTTTCAAAGATAAAACCACACAGTGAGGGTTAAGGCAATTGTATTAAGGTGTCTGAGACCTAAGTGAATGAAGAAAAATACATATAATTGTGACATAAGTACAAATATATGAATTTGAAAAAAGAAAAACCTAATAAAATGAAATGGGGTAGTATGGAAAAAGGAGAATAAAAGTTGGGAGAGAATGAAACTTTCAATATTTTAGGAGAATATTTTTTTGACAAATCAATCATTCCAACATTTTGGGAAAAACGTCCAGCGGCAATTACAATAATTGGAATTGTCATTCAACTCAACTAGCCTCTAGCAATAACAAATCTCTTGCAAGGATATTCAAATTACATGTCACCAGACTGATCGTCTGTACTATTACAGATCAGAGATCCAATAAAAAAACTGTAACATCACCCTCAGAGATATTAACTCACTTCTGCAAAAATCATGACCAATTGGCGAAGAGAAGCGCATCAGCATCAATATCACTCTACCAAATAGAGATATAAAACAATTGTAACACCACTTGATCTTGATCCAAAACACGATTTATATTGTCCAAACTATAAACACCTTGAAAAATACAGATCGAGAATGAAACATTTAATAGAGAAATATAAACAAAATCACGAACACACGATCCCTAAATCTAGATTGGACAAAATACATCGACATGAACAATTAGATTAAATGTTCATCTTGGATACATCAGTCTAATTTATCAAGTCGAAAAACAATACTAATGTATGGAAACAAATACATACTTATTCAATAACATGAACATTAAAAGTATATCAATTGAATAAACTACTATTTTTCCATCTCCCCGTGATGGGATGAGGAGATGGGGAAAAGAAGATGGGAGAGAGAAAGAAGAAAGTCAGTGGTGGCGGTAGTATGGTTTAGACAACAAATGGAGAGTTCTTAATTAAGGAAAATTATAATTAGAGTCTTTCATATTTTAGGAGAATATTATTAATGAGTCTTGAATGAGGAAATGAAAAGATGACTTCATATTAGATGAGTATGGTTAATTAATAATTACATTTTAATTTTTTCTATAAAGCTAATGTGGAAAACTATGCAAGACACATGTGGCAAGAATTATGATTGAATGTCATGTGGCAAAAATGATCTCTTTTAATATATACTATAGATGACACAATTTCTTTTTCACAATGATAATGTTTTACCGTTAATACCTCTAGTTATATATAATAATTTAATATAAAAATTAATATTTAAAATATATATGAAGATGAATCTAATAAGATCATTATATTTTTATTATGTATATATCAATTTTTGTTTAGGGTTAAATTAAGTTTTTCAAATTTAATTTTAAAATAATAATTGTGTCATTAATCTCAAAATAGAGGGAGCAGTACTCTTGACTTTGGCCTACTTTATTTTTTATTTCGTATGTTGGTTTTAGATGTCCCTTGTGTTAGAGAAAAAAAAGTGGTCTTGCCTTAGTATTTCCTCTGTTTCTCTATAAATGGCACACTTATCTTATTGGTAATTTTTTTAAATGACACACTTTTTATTTTTGGCAAGATTCCTTTAATTTCATCAACTAATTCTACTTTTTTTACTTTTTACATTCAATTTCATCTTCTCAATTTTTTCCACATAAATTCAAGCACCTAAACCTATGGTGCCACTAATAAAGAAAAGGGGAAGTAGTATTTTTTTTCCATGAAAAAATGACGCACTCAAAATATCAAAGAGATCTACAAGTCCGAATCTTGAAAAACAATTAAGGTCTGCAAGTATAAACCTAGTTTTTGGTTCTGGAATCCACCAGAGAAAAATAATCTCGAAAATAGTATTATTAATGATTAAAAAAATATCTGAATAATAAAAGATGTCTTTAAATACCAAAATAAATCATGGAATAATAAAAAAGGAAATTCAGAATTAATTCCAAAATAAAAAGAAAATTGAAAAACATGCCAAAACAGTAAATTACCATTTTGATGCCTTATGCAAAGTCACTATGCAAAGACACTATGCAAAGTCGTTGATCTACTTGTTGAGATAGTTCCAACACATTCGTCCTCGCCCCGATTCTGACTCTGAACCCAAAACTTACGTTTAAAATCGTATCGAACCTTTACGGCGATTCATCGCTTCTTCAATATTTGCCGTCATTCTCCCTGCATCATAAAATTAGAAGTTTGATTTTTTAAGCCTTGAATATTATAGTTTTTGGTAAAGGTATTTAAATATTATTTTGAATTAGATCCTAACTATAGTAGATTTCTCATTATAGTGGACAAACTTTTAATATATGCAAAGATTTTGTAGTTAGAAATAGATACATTATGCAAATTTTAAAATTAAATCATCTTTGCAGATAGTAAAAATATTATTGTGTAATTATGAGACAGGACGATGGAGTACAGTTGTTCCCCAAAAAACCTCTCTTTGAGAACCGTTTCATAAAACTAACAAAATTTAGAGATATTTTTTCTAAATTTCTAAATTTTGCTTTTTTCACCATGGCGATAAGATTGTACGACTAATTTCAACTTTGACTTTTTGGCTAATTTTGATGCATTAATTTCATAATTTTCATGTGATTAATTTACCTTGAAATTGTTTTGCAACTATATCTATTATATATTCACGGATTAAAGTAGTTGTTTGCATTTTTATAAAAGTAATTGCATGTTTTAAACAAATAAGGTCACTGATATTTACACTTATTATTCTATTACAGTGTAAATTTCATTGCAAATTATTTGGTACCCCTGGGATACCCAAGATTGTCGCATTCCCATGAAATAATTTTAGTTTAAAATATTAAATTCTTAAATTATGGATACTTGGTTATTGTCAAATTCTAATTTTTAAACTACTTGTAATACTTAATAAATCACAGAGGATACATATAGCGTTACATCCCTTGGTATTTATTAAAAGTAAAGATACGACAACTTTTATCAAAGAAACAAAATAGAAGAAGTTTAATGTGTGCACAAGCAATTTATGGAGTAAAATAATTACATCAATTAAAATCACGAAACCAACACATCGCAATTAGCCAAAAAATAATTAAGTGGGAACTAAATCTGCATCTATTATGCCATAAATTTTAATGAATTTTTATGTAAAAGATAAACTATAAATTTACGTGAGAATCCACAATAAAGATAACTATTGCGAGCAATTCTGAACTAAATTAATTACATGGATATCACAAAACCAATGCACCACAATTTTAACATGTGAATCCACAATGAAGACAACTATTACGAGCAATTTATGAAGTTAATTAATTAAATTTAAATGATAAAAAAATCACTATTAGCCAAAATAGTTAAAGTGGGAATTAGTTCTACTATTACAATTATTATGACATTACACATATGAATTTCAACGGCATTATTTATTAAAAAAACAAAAATACAACACTTTTTTTAAGTGTAAGAGAAATTTATAGAATAAAATAATACATAAACAATTATCCAAAATAATTAAAGTGTAATTTAATCATACCACTGTACACAATTTACACCTATTTTGTCTGTAGATCTTTATTCCATTATAATATCGTTTAAATTTATAGATGGATCAATTTAATAATATAAACTACTCTACTTAAATGTCATATTGTTGAGTTTGTCTTCTAAATGTTTTATTATTAAAGCAATAGCAAGATTTTAAGTATCAGTTAAAAAATATTACATTTGATCTATAATTTGGGTATTTTTTTTATTAGAATACATAAAATAAATTATTTTTTTCATATGTACTTCTTTTCTAGGATGGAATGAGTTTTAATGATATGTATAAAAGTGGATTGATTCAATTCAAATTAACTGTTAATAAGAAAGACGGTAGAGTATATACCTTGACATGTAAATAAATAAAATTAAGAAGCTCATGCATTTGCATTTTTTTGATAAAAATATCATCATAAAGTATAATTTTATTTTATTATTTGATTGAAAAAAATAATTACTGTTGAGAAAAAAATTAGCAATTTTTTTAATGTGAAGACTATTTTTCTCTTGGGATGCACTTGTACTTGTCTTAATTACGACCCACTTTAACGTTACACAGTCTACGGTTTGTTTTAAAAAAAATTTAACCGCTGTTTACTGGAGGGTGTTTATTAGATATCCTACCCATTTTGTAACAGAGTAGTTATATACATGAATGGTTCTTGGGGCAATAGGCTTGCCTTCCAAAAGTCCTATTCCAATTCTAGTTGAAATTTTAATAATTGCAATCAAAGATAAGCGAGGGATATGTTTCGAAGAGTACAATTGGGATTAATTATACCCCCTGACTTTTATGGCATGTTGCTAAGATAAAGAAGGGATTTTCTTTAGCCTCCAAGTGCATAAATTGTGATAGCTGTGACTCAATTCAACATTTTTTAACGAATGTCATCATGCTAAGTCAGTTTGGTCTTCTGTGCATAATATGATTGGTATTAGGGATAGATCTTTTAACTCTATATGGGGACATAATATCATTCTATCTGACTTTTCAGGGCTTAACAAAAACTCAAAATAAAATTGTGAGACTTTTTCTATAACTTTTTGGAATCTGTGGAAGATTAAAAATAGGAGATTATATGAGGGACATAACTGGAATACCGCATATGTGATTAATGATATTAAAAATGAGGTTAAACAGTCCATGATGGCAAAACCCTTTACTGCAGATTTAAAGGAGGATTTTTTTTTGGAACTCCAGGGATTGTACTATGTTTTTCAAGAGGAAAAAGACAAATTATACCTCAGCTAGTTGTATGGTCTAAACCAACCACACACTTTAAGTTCAACGTAGATGCTTCATGGTTAAAAACTGATCTATCTGCAGGTCTTGGACTAATAATTAGGGATGGAAATGGAAACTTTATAAATGCATTTGTTGAAACCCAATAAGCCATTTCTCCCTTACATTCTGAGCTTCTAGCAATTCATTTCGGGGTTAAAAAGGCAAGAAATTTTGCAACTCGCACAGTTCAGATAGAAAAAGATTGTTTTTCAGCAATCCAATTCATAACAAATCCTACAAAGGCATCTTGGCAACTTTACTCCCTATGTTCTAATATAAATGATATCATGGTAACATCTGGAACAAGCTTGATCTTTACAAAGAGGGAAGGAAACCTTGCGGCTGATTTCTTGGCTAAAGAGGCTCACAACCTAAATAATATGGATCTATCATGGCATAACTTAAAGAAACAGCTTAAAGGAATAATACTAATGGATAAGAAATATATTCTTAGCCTTCAGATGGGGAAAACAAGATATCAATTTACTGGCATTAGAAATAGAAGGCAACTATGATCACTACCTCAGAAATGGGATACTGCTATATGGTGTTTTTTTATTGCTCTATTCCATAGGGATACTGCTATATGGTGATTTTTTTTAATATTACTCTAAAGTGAATATAAAGTGATTTTTTCTGCATTTCTGCTGGCTTGGAGTTCATCATTTGTGCTGCATTCTTCTTGACTGGCCTTTTGTGGCACATACTTTAGCACATATCTATGCAAAATTTGGATGCCCTTCTGCTAGGGGTACTTGTGTGGCACAGACTCAGCAGTATATTAATTCATGGTAACATTAAGTGTTTTTTTTCACTGAAGGCTGGAAGTTCATCACTTCATGCATTCTTTTGCACCACGATTTTAGCAATCTTGGATACTCATCATGAGGGTTCTTCGCACTCCAGCTGTTGGTTTACTACTTGAAACTGTTTGCTGAGGAAATGCTTTTGCTGAGGAAATGCTTCCTCTCATCATTATGGACTCATCTTCAAGGTCGACTGAACGAAGAGGAATATATCCAACTTCTGGGTTCATATCACAGATTCATAGTAATATCCATATGTATATCATGTATTTTGATCTTCCCTAGTTTGATCTTATTGGATATCTGGCATGAATCGATTAACACGAGGGGTGGGGGTCGATTACAGGAAACATATCCAAGTAAATCACTAGAGCTACTAAGGATTAGAGATACCGACTCTGGTTTTGCTCTCATTGTACATCATAAACATCATCATCTCATTTTGGTTTTTTGTTTGGGTTTGGAAATCCCTATATAAATCTCCCATCCACAAATGGTTGATGTTTTATCCAAAAAAAACATGCAAAATAAGAAAGTGTCAAAATAACTCTAACTTTATGATGTATGTACCAATCTAACCCAGGGCGCTGTTAACATCAATTGTCAACGGGAGATTTGGTCGGAATTTAAGGAAACGATGATTTTACCCCTGAATTGAAAAAAGAAAATTTTAAAAAGAGAAAAGAGAAAAGGGTATTTTAAACTTATGAGGCAAGGGTATTTTCATCATTTCAACTTCAGTCAACACCCAAATTGATGAGTCAACTTCAGAATAGTGACAGAACGTTATAACTGCACATTTTATCATAAAGTTAGGGTTATTTTGGCACTTTCTTTTTTTAACAGGGTTATATAGACAATTTCAGCACAAAGTTAAGGGTTAGAAGTGTAAAATTCCCATAAATGTGGACAAAGGACTCAATATTTTTGACATCTCAAAAAAAATTACATCCTATCAAAAAATGAATGTGCTCAAAGGCCTCGAGATTTTTGACATCTCAAAAAAATTATATCATATTATAAATGAGTGTGCTCAAAGGACTTGGAATTTTTTATATTTCAAAAAAAAAATTGCATGCTATCAAAAATGGACGTGGTCAAAAGACTCGAGATTTTTGACATCTCAAAATAAAAATAAAAATTACATCCTATATAAAATGAATGTAGTTAAGGGATTTGAGATTTTCGACATCTAAAAAAAATTACATCCTATCAAAAATGAATGTGGTCAAAGGACTAGAGATTTTCGACATCTCAAAAAAA
>JAUOBV010333104.1:0-10899 GCA_032360425.1 Rubia occidens | reverse complement strand
CTTGACTAAGATGTTTTTAGATACCTAGATATATCTACCAAGACTAAAGTAACTCGTCTTTGTTTCCGAATTGATTACTTTTGGTAAGACAAGGAGATTAGGTTTGCTGCTAATAATGAGAGTTTTTACTTCCTTTCCAGTACAGTTAATAATAGGAGGCTTTGTACTCCCTCTGGTTTCTTAAGATCGTTCATCAAAAAAATGACACATTATTTAAGAAAAGTAAAATGAGTGGTAGAGATTGTATTGAGAGAGTAAAAAGTAAATTGAGTGGATGAAAGTAACCTAAACTTTGCCAAAAGGGGAAGGAGCCATAATTAAAAAACCAAACAAAAAAGGAAAGGAATCCAATGTTAGGAAACCTCTGGTCATCCTCTTAACGATGAGGATATTGCTGGTGTGTTTTGTTATGGCTTTAGTGATAAACTTTCCTAGTTTTCTTCTGCTCAAATGGTGAAAGATCGTTTACCTCCTTTGTACACCATTGTGGCTGATACTGAGGCATTAGAATTTTCACTCAAAGCTCGCTCGTCTATACCTGGACCGACACCCTCTACTTTTGCTGCTTCTTAACAAGGATCCGGACAGGCTAACCGCGGTAGGAGAGGCCGCGATTTTGGGCGAGGGAGGGGCGGCCGTGGCTGAAACCCGTCGCCGGCCGGCAGTGGCATCCCTCCTCAGGGCGGGCGGCCCACATATGTCTACCAGTGGTGTCATCGCCCCAGTCATCTTGCTGAATTTTGCTATAAGTTATCCCATGTTGCTCGTGATGATGTTGCGAATTCCGCAGACACAGCTCAGCCACACTATTAGCAATTGAATGCCACCCCTGATTGGTATATAGATTCTGGTGCTACCAATCAAATGATTGGCTCTACTTCCAATCTGGATAGCATTGCTCCTTATAACGGTAATCGTCGTGTTTATTTTAGCAATGGTTCTTTTTTGAATATTTCCCACGTTGGCAATTCCCGAATTTCCGATTCCCTCACTTTATCTGGTGTCTTGCTTGTTCCAAATACCACCAAGAATTTATTGTCTATTTCCAAGTTAACAAGGGATCTAAATGTTGTTGTTTGTTATGATGACACTTCTTTCACTATTCAGAACAAGGTTATCAAGGAGCTCGTGGGCCGAGGACACAGTGAGAGAGATCTCTACGTTTTAAATTTGGTGGTGCTGCTTTAGTTTCTTTTGTTAATTCAAATAAAGGCAATGCTTCATTTGAGCTATGACATAGTCGGTTAGGACACGTTCCTTTTTCTATAACGTTATCTTTAAATAAACTGGTAGTTTGTCAGTTACTAGTTTGCTGCCTAAGCCTCAATTATGTACCTCTTGTGAAGTGGTTAAAGACAAGTGTCTCTCTTCTAATGATAATTTAAAATAAGCACCACTCATACTTTATTTAGTTCATTGTGACCTATGATGACCCTCACCTGTTGTTCCCCATGTCGGGTACCTTTATTATGTCATTTTTATTGATGATCACTCTCAGTTTACTTGGTTATATCCTCTGCGAAGTAAGTCTGATTGTGTGGAGGTCTACATGCAATTTGAAGCTTTTGTTGAGAATCAGTTTTCTACCACCATTAAAGTTTTTCAGAGTGATGGTGGAACCGAGTTTGTGAATCATCTCATGCAAACTCATTTTGCATCTAAGGGCATTCATCATCAGCTTCCATGCCCTTATACTCCAGAGAAAAATGCTCGTGCAGAGAGGAAGCATCGTCGTATTACTGAGACTGGTTTGTCGATGCTATATCATTCTGGTCTTCATCATTCATTCTGGTATGATGCTTTTTCAATAGCAGTCTATATCATTAATAGATTGCCCACTTCAATTTTATCTGGTCAGTCTCCTTACTCCATTATTTTTGGCACTCCGTCTAACTACAACAACTTTCATGCTTTTGGTTGCCGGTTTTCCCCTACTTGAGGCCTTATTTTGTACACAAGTTGGTCCCTCAGAGTATGTCATGCATATTTTTTTGGATACAGTTCATAGTACAAGGGTTATCGATGTCTTGATCCTCTTACTAAGAGAGAATACATCATTCGTCATGCTCGGTTTGATGAGACTTTTTTCATGGTTCTTGTACTGGTACTGTAACAGATTCTTCATAATTCGATGTTTTAACTTTTTAGAGCCATTATCTTCTCCATCAGAGGTGTTTGAGTCATCATCCTCTTCGGAATCACCCATTATTTTGGAGAATTTAAAATTTCATATTTCACCGGAAGCTCCAGATTCTTCAGAAAATTTTGTTCGTCTACATCAGGGTGGCCAGCTTTAGGCTTAGCAGCAGTCAGCACCTCCAGCAGCATCATCGGAATCGTCAATTCCCTTTCCGGCCACTCTGGCCATGGGTGAGCCTCACGCGCCCTCGTCACTGCCCACACATCACCCACACGCATCGACGATGACGCCTCCATCGACACCATTCGCAGCTCCACCGAGCCCAACATCACCAGTTTCATCACCAGCTTTGTCGATCGCCAGTCCCGATACCGTCTCGGGTTCTGTGCCACTGCCCTCAGGTTCCATGCCTTCCCCAGTTTTGGTTCCCTCTTCTCGGCATCTGATGGCCACTCGTTCTCGCATTGGTTCTTTATGGTACAAGATTTTTTCTGATTATGATATATCTGGTTTACTGAGTTCTTTATTTGCCAAGACCGAGCCTCGTAGTCATCGTTCTGCAGTCAAGGATCTGGACTGGGTTGCTGCTGTGGATTATGAAATGGTTGCTCTTCACACTCAATAGACATGGGAGTTGGTTCCACGTCCTCCCAATGTTAATGTTGTTGCCTCAAAATGGGTGTATCGTTTGAAGTACAAATCTGATGGTTCACTTGATCGGCATAAGGTCAGGTTAGTTGCTCAAGGTTTTTCACAATTACCTGGTTTTGATTATGATCAAACTTTTAGTCTGGTGGTGAAGGCATCCACTGTTCGTACTATTTTATCCATAGGTGTCACAAGAAATTGGCCATTGAGATAGCTTGATGTTAAAAATGCCTTTTTAAATGGCATTCTTGATTCCTAGGTTTTCATGGAGCAGCTTGCTGGTTCATGCGTCCTGATCATGTTTGTCGTCTACGCAACACCATTTATGGGTTGAAACAAGCGCCTCGTGCTTGGTTTCAACGTTTTAATACTTTTTTTGTTTGCCCGAGTTTTGTGTGCAATTCTGCAGATACCTCCTTATTTGTTTTCTCACAGGGTGCCTCTTTACTCTATTTTCTGGTTTATGCTGATGACATTATTCTCACCGATAATGATGGTCATCTTATTCGAAAGTTTATTGGTCGGGTTAATCAGGAGTTTAAGATTACCGATCTTGGAACTTTACAGTATTTCCTAGGATTGGAGGTTGTTCGTGATTTTGATAGCTTGTTTCTTAGGCAAGCACGATGTGCCAAGGACATTTTATGGCGTGCTGGCATGTAGAATTCGACACCGCTTGCTATTCCATTTATTTTTTCACAGCTTTCAAGTACTACTGTTAAGTCATTCAAAAATCCCACACTTTATCTTTCTTTGGTTGGTGCACTACAATATCTGTCAATTACGTGTCCCGATATTTTTTATGTTGTGAACACGGTCAGTCAGTATATGCAGGCACCTACTGATGATCATTACCAGGGTGTTACTCATATTCTGCGTTATGTTCGTGGCATTATGCATAATGGACTTCAGTTTCGTAAGAATTCTTCTGCTTTTCCAGTCTTGGGTTATTCTGATGCTGATTGGGCTCGTTGTATTGAGACTTGTAGGTTTACTTACGGTTATGCAATTTTTCTTGGTGGTAATATGGTTTCATGGAGTGCGAAGAAACAAGCTACGGTCTCTCGTTCAAGTTCAGAATCAGAATACTGGTCCATGGCCAATACTGCTGTAAAGCTAGCTTGGTTGATGAATTTACTTCGGGATTTGCGTGTTTCGTCCCGTGCACCACCTATTTTGTTGTGTGATAATAATAGTGCTATCTTTCTTGCTCAAAATCCGGTTGAGCATAAAAGAGCAAAGCATATATTGATATTGACTATCATGTGAGTGAGATGGTGTCTTTTGGCACGCTCAAATTTGCTCATATTCCTACGGATCAACAGCTTGCTGACATCTTTACAAAGGGTTTACCTCGTCCTCAATTTGAGTTCTTATGGTCCAAGCTTTGCATTGCGACAAGTCTCACGTTTCGCTTGAGTGGGGGGGATAGAATAATAGATGAATTAGAATCAGGATAAAACGAAAAACTCCTTTTGATTAGGTTTTGTATATATCCTTTTCCATATCTGATTCTATCTTGTATACCCTTTATACTCACTATATATATGAATACATAAAGTCACAATTATTTGTGGGTTTTACATTCTATCAGTTTTGTCGTTGAAATTACTTATGTTCTTGTTACACTTTGAGCTTATGTTGGGGTGTAACTGTAATATATTGGCTGCTTAATTGAATGACACTGAGCTCTAATCTTCCAATGAATATATTTTTTTCTTCTTTTGGTTGGAGGTCTAAATTCCTTCATGAGTACCTTTCATTCTTTCCCTTTATTTGGTTTCATCTGTGCCAAACTTGGATTATCAAAATGCATTACTATTGACTGGGGCAGGTTATTGTTTAAAGGAGTTTTGCTTGGAACATATGAGTTCATCAGTGTGTTTATGTCTAGCTTGGGACCCTTTGGCCACTTCCATCACTGTTGGTCTGTCTAATGGATCAGTCTCGATAGCTTCCTTCCTTGAATCGAAGTTGACTGTTGTGCGAGACACTTCTAGCGTGGTTTTCCAGAACACGAAGGTTCATAATATGGGAATATGTTGCATATCGAAAAGCCCAAGTGATGCTAATACTTTATTGACTGGAAGCTATTATGAAAACTTAAGAATATGGGATGTAAGGTCAATCTCGAGGCTTGTAAATGAATATTCACTTAGTTTAGGTGGAGGAGTTTGGAAAATCAAGCACTATCCTTCAATTCCTGGCATTGTTTTGACATCATGCATGCATAACGGTTTTGCTATCGTGAAAACAAAAAGGGACGGAGCTGAGGTAATTGAAAAGTATCAAAAACACGGTTCACTTGCATATAATACAGATTGACAGAGAGGGTAGCCCCATAAAGAAGGGAAAAGGAAGAAGAGAGCTATTGCTACATGCTCATTTTATGCTTTTGCGGGTTTGGATGCCTCAGGGTGACATTTTTGAATGATTTTACCTGGTGAGGTTCAGGTTATAACATTCGTTGGCCAGTAACTGTAGCAGAACCAAGACGAGGTATGGTTGTCTCTTCATTTCAAGTTTGAGTCTGTCTCTACTGAGATATGTTTAATTGTAAGGCATTTTTAAAATTACTTCTATGAACCCCAAAGGTTCCTAAATGGACATATTATTGTTGCTACTTTCTCGTTCACATCTATGGTTAAACATGTTTGAAATGGACATATTCATGATGTTTTCGACAAAGGAAAAATGAGGATATGACATGTCTGTGTGGTCATAAGTTTGAGAGTTCATACAATGAGTTTTGAAACTTATATTGAGGTGGCGAAGACACTGGATAATCTAGCTTAAGAGCATGCGCAGTTGGGGGGGGGGTCAATTCGGGCTCTATTAAAAATTGGGATGGAATGGAGCCCAAAAACCCCCACAGTGGGAGGGCTTAGCATTAAATGTTGGTCATGTGCGCCTCTGACTAGCCCATGTTCTGCTCTGCATGCGTCTGATTTATTTGACCAAGGGTACCACGTGGCACCCTATAATTGGGCCACGTGGCACCTCATGTCCCCTCCTTATTTTTTAAAGCTGACTGGGACACGTGGCCTAATTTGGTGGTGCCACGTGTCCCAACTATTTAAAAAATATATACTTTTTAAAAATTTGAAAAATGCTTTGTGCTATTTAAAAATCCAAAAAAATCAAAACAATTCTTTAAAAAATCTATTTTATTTTTCAAACTATAAATTACTTTTTTTTATTTTTAAAAATCAAAATTACATTCTTTAAAAAAAATATGGTTCTTTTTAATTTTGGTTCCTAAAAGAAATTTTAAAAATTGAAATTAATTTCGAAAATTAAAATTTTTCCAAATGAAATCAAATTAAAAAATTACAAATGCATTATTAAATTTCACATTTGAATTTATTTATTTAGGAAAATTTATTTAAATTAAATATTGAAGGTAAAATTAATGAGTATGATAGAGACAATCAAATGTGTCCATGGAGTGGGCTCAAAGTGGTCTAAACCACTGGGGGGAAATGGGGTGATTTAGTTACGGGATCAATTGCTGAGGTGGAAGAGAGAGATTGATTATTTAATAAACTAAAACTGTAAGAGCGGGCTTAGCATTGCACATGGTCTAAGGAGGTTTAATTCTTGATACTCCCGCAGGTCCTCGATAAATGCCCCCTTCAAGATGACATACTCCTTGATAAACCATAACACGGTCTGATAATGCTGAGTAATTCTTATCGAGAAGTTGATCTAATATACTCCATCTGTCCCGTTATAAATTGTTCAATTACTTTTCCATGGTTTTCAATGAGCATGTTTGACCCGAAATATCTTTAGTTACTTATAATAAAATAGCATAAAAATTGATATTTAGAAAATAAATGTTAAGATGAATCTAACAAAAGTCTGTCTCTTGAAAACGGTTTTTCTATAAGTTATGGAAAGATCAAAAAGAAAAAATCAAGATAAAATTTTCAAATAACATTAATCGAACTACTGCACGTTGCATAATAAAATTTTAATATTGCAACATAGACTTTTTGCCTTAATATAATTCTAATTCAACATCGTCTTTCCATATGCATATGGAAAGACGGTCTTTTCCAAGACTTTGCCAGTTAACAATAGCTCACATGATATTTGTATTATACATAGATTAATTTATATTTACATTCAAAGTTTATAAAGTTTGACTCCCAAAATTAATTAAGCAATTTATAGTTGGATCGAGGGAGTACACAATTCTAGATAAAGACGTTATTTGAATACTAAACCTCGTACGAATTACACTGCACCAAAACCTAATTCAAACTTTTTTTTATAAAGGGAGGGGAGCACATCAAGAGTGAATAGTGATCATGGCGAGAGAAACGTTATGCGTGTCGTTGTGCCCAGGGACGAAACCAGCTGTAAAGTGACAAGTAGGTCCCAACATCTGGGAATTTGCATGGAAGACTGCACTTGACCCTTGACTCTAAATAAGTTGATGACAGCTAAATTTAATGCAATACGCACTGTGAACGGATTATTGTGAAGTTTCCATTGGACTGCAAAAGTTTAGCTATGTTATAATATAGTTATGGATAAAGTCGATCCATTGACCACTTTTCTATTTTAATATGTTCCTCCTTTCCACAATTATCGGCCATTTTTCTATTTTATTATGTCCCACAAATGTTGGCCACTAATGAAACTTACTCCTTCTGTTTCTTTATTATTGACACACTTTTTTGGGTTGTTTCTTTTTTATTGGTACACTTTCCATTTTTAGAAGGATTCTTTCAATTTCATCCACTTATTTTACTTTTTATATTCTACATTCAATTTCATCCACTCATTTTCTCCACCTAAACCTATGGTGTCACTTATAGACAAACGGGGGCAATACCTGTTTTAGTGAAATTGAGTAGCCATTAATTGAGCAACAATAGCTTTCTTAAATATTGAGTGACCATATTAAAATTTTTAAATATTAAGATAATAAAAAGTGTGTGACCATAAGTTATACGAGAGAGCATGTGACTATAATAATTAGGGATATATACCAATATAACTCTACCTACTTGACATAAGTGCCAATATAATACTCAGATAATTTTTATTGTAAAAATAACCCTACCTAGTTGATGTAAATGTCAATATAACCCTCATATCCCATTTTCGCCGGACCGCCGCCGGACCATCGCATGTCGCCGGAATCCGGAAAAAATTCGACGGTCCGATGGTGGTCCGGCGGAAATGGGGTTTGAGGGTTATATTGACACTTACATCAACTAGGTAGGGTTATTTTTGTACTAAAAATTATCTGAGGGTTATATATTGACACTTATGTCAAGTAGGTATGATTATAAAATCACTTTTCTCTAATAATTAACATGCAGTTATTGTGTGGCTGAGGCAGAGGAGGTTTCATAATTGTGTAGAGGAAGTGGAAGACTCATCAAATTATCTGGTGGAGACTAGAGAATAGAGATGCTCCGTGAAACACATGTTACCTTTTCCCCTTCCACTTTTTTCAAAGGCTTTTCCTTCTGGCCTTCTTTCTCCAAATAAAATTCCATATGAACAACCATTTAGGAAATTTCCCTCTCGGAGAAAAGCCCCCAGATCCCACTTCAAAACTCAATCATGGAGAATTACTCATTATGGTAAACCTTTATTACAAATCTCAGTCATGGAGAAGTATTCGTTAGGGATAAATAAACCTTATAAAAAAAACCTTGTGTTATCATCACTATATGTATTATTGGAATCGAAAGTCCACCAAAATCCACTTTAGTATTATACGTTTTCTTTGGGATTAACTTGCACGATTTTAATATTGGTATTAGTATTATGCGTCCGCGGTCGCCCAACCTCGCCTGCTCACAGAACCGGCTCTGATTAGCTGGATTTAGTGAATCAACATTGAGTCGACCTTTCTAATGATGATAGTGTCGCTATTGAGAAGTAGGGAACATGGAAAGTAAGGACGATAGAAAAATAATGAGTATGGTTGGATTTGTGTTGTTCGGAACATTGTGGAAGAGGCAGTGAAGGAAAAACTGAAAAAGAGAAGAAAAAAACTTTAAAAAATTTAACCTTAAAAGTTGTTAAATTATAATTTTTAAAATTTTGATAACTGTTGACGTATCTGTTAAATTAATTAAAACGTGTTATGTTCGATAAAAGAATCAATTGAGAACATTTCGTAATAATCTGGGAACTTTTTAGGAACATGGTGCAAAAAGAGAAACCAAATCTGTAATTTCACTTGAAAGTAAGCACCTAAACTACCATTTTCTCTATTCTCATTGATACACTTTTCAACAAAAAAAAATCAATACATATTTGATATATGATGTGACTATAATAAGAGAAAAGTGCATATGTAACCCTACCTAATTCACATAAGTGAAAATATAACCTTTTAAAAATTGAAACTGCAAATATAACTCTAGATAGTAAGTATAAGTGCAAATGTACCCATTCCGACAGATTTATGCAGGAATTAAGTGAAAAAATAATTTTACCCCTCTGGAAAAAGTGAAATGTTTGTAATGCCCCTAAACCCTAATTTTCCTTACTCCTTCTCTTTCTTTCCTTCTCTGCCCATTTTCTCCTTTCTTTGCTGGGTTTGTTTTCTTGGATCTCTCATTCTCCATCGATTTGATTTTTGGATTCATTTTTTGGGGGCGCATCTCTCTGGTATGGTACGGTGGAGCTTGAGCGGGACGAGGCGGTGGGGAACCAGACGGCGGTGCCAGGGAACTTTTGGCAAAATCAAAGCAGTGGAGTGGCGTGAATCGATTGAAGTTGAATGGTGGTGGCGCGGTTTGAATCGAAGAACTTGAAGGGGTGGTGGTGCGGTTTGAATTGAAGAACTTGAAGGAGTGGTTGCACGGTTTGAATCGATGAACTTTAAGGGGTGAAGATGGTGGGGGTGGGGCATTGAGTGGCGGGGTGGTGACATGGGCTTAGATGGTGGTGACAGGGGAGAGGAGAAGGAAGGGCTGGGCCGGCGGTGGAGCAACGGAGAGGAGGAGGAAGGGCTGAGATGGTGGAAAGCTAGGGTTTTAGGGGGTAGACAGAGATAATGGTAGCGGGGGAGTGGAGGAGGAAGGGTTGGGCAGTGGCGAAGAGGAGGAGAAATGGTTGAGATAGGTGGTGGGCTGGGTGGGTGGGAGGAGGAGGGGGAAGGCGGAGCTGTAGAGGAGGTGGAGCAAAGGCGGCGGAGGTGGTCGAGCAGTGGCGGTGGTGGCAGAACATCGGTGGGAAAGGGACATTTTTGTCTTTCAAATGTTTGTACTTGTGCCAAAGGTCATTTTTGGTCATCATTGGCCGAGAATGGCCAGTCAATGCCTGAATATAGTTTTTAGGGTTATATTTACACTTTCATTAAGTAGATAGAGTTGCTTTTGTATTTTGAATTATCTCAAAATTACATGTCCACTTAATGAAATATATAGACTTATATTTGTATATATCCCTAAAATAATTAGCATCCGGTTAAAACACGGCTGGGGAGATTTCATAAATGTAGAGGAAGTGGAAGTCTCTCTGAAATTATCTGGTAGAGACCAGATATGCTTTGTGAAATACATGTCACCTATTCTCCTTCCACTTTTTTTTAAAGGCCTTTCCTTTTTGCCTTCTTTTTCTCTAAAAAAATTGCAGAGAATTCCTCTGTGGAAAAGCCCCTGGAGCCCACTTCAAAACTCAATCGTGGAGAATTACTCATTATGGATAAACCGTATTTAAAAATCTCAATCATGGCGAAATATCCATTAGGGATAAAACCTAATCCACGGTCATAGAGAAAATGACACATTTACTTTTTTATGATTTTCAATGATTGTGTTTCACCAACAATATCTCTAACTACACACAATAATTTTTTCTGGGACGGAGGGAGTATAAAATACTTTGTGTTATAGTGATATGAATCTCCTTACGAAAACTCTGGATTGCGAAAAATTGGTACTTTAACAGAGGTGGAATCCACGCCCAACCACCTAAGTTGCACGAAAAGCAGCGTCTAGCCCGCAGGGTACACTCTACTCGATTTCTAAGCGTCTAGCCCGCAGGGTACACTTAAAAAGGTTTATTTATAAACGTCTAGCCCGCAGGGTACGAATATAAATGGTGTATTGATAACTTAAATAGCCCGCAGG
>JAUOBV010332887.1:0-10901 GCA_032360425.1 Rubia occidens | reverse complement strand
TAAGTGACAAAAGCGATAAAGTCGCTCTCAAAACTAATAATATGAATTCAAGGTAAAATAGGGTCTTCAGAGCATCAGAGTCAACCAAAATGAGTCCAAGAAGGTAACAAAATCACCATATAATATGGCCACATCAGAGGCCGAAACGAAAAATTTTGGCCATGATTTAGAAGGCCTGGGCGCAGATCCCAGGCCTATACCAAGATGGTCGCAAAGTGCGACCCAGGCAGAATTTTACAGAGTTGCGATGCAAAAAACTGGTTCACTCACGAGGTAGAAACGTATAATTCTATCAATGAATAATGATGCCAAAATGAAAGAGTTTTGGCATGATTTAGAAGGCTTGGACGTAGAGCCTACTCCAACAATATTAGGGTCGCAATGAACGACCCAGACATAAATTTACAAAGGTGTGATGTAAGGTCTAGGTTGACTCAGCAGGTAGCATTGTATAATTCTATCAAAGATTAATGAGGCTGAAACGAAAGATTTCCTCCATGATTTAGAAGGCTTGGACGTAGAGCCCAAGCTAACGATAAGAGGCTCGCAAAGTGCGACCAAGATAAAATTTTACGAAGCTACAATCCAAGGTCTGTGTTGAGTCAGCAGGCAACAACGTATAATTCTGTCAAAGATTAATGAGGCCAAAACAAAAAAAATCAGCCATGATTTAGAAGACCGCGGAGAGCCTAGGCTAATGCCAAGATGGTCGCAAAGTGCAACCCAGACAGATTTTACAGAGTTGTGAAAGAAGGTCTAGGTTGACACAGCAGACAACAACATATAATTTTGTCAAAGACTAATAAGGCCGAAATGAAAGAGTTTGGCCTTGATTTGGAAGGCCTAGACGTAGAACCCAGGCCGACGATATTAGGGTCGCAATGAACGACCCGGACAGAATTTTTCGAAGCTGCAATGCAAAATCCAGGTTCACTCAGCAGGAAGCAACGTATAATTCAAACAAAGGTTAATGAGGCCAAAACGAAAGAGTTCGGCCATGATTTAGAAGGCCTGGACGTAGAGCCCAAGCCAACGATAAGAGAGTCGCAAAGTGCGACCCAGGTAAAATTTTACGAAACTCCAATGCAAGGTCTAGGTTGACTCAGCAGGGAGCAACGTATAATTTAGTCAAAAATTAATGTGACCAAAATGAAAGAATTCGGCCATGATTTAGAAGGTCTTGGCGCGGAGCCTAGACTAATGCCAAGATGGTCGCAAAGTGAGACGCAGGCAGAATTTTATGGATTTGCGATGCAAATTCCAGGTTGACTCAGCATGGAGCAATGTAGAATTCTATCAAAGATTAACGAGGCCAAACAAAAGAGTTTGGACATGATTTAGAAGACCATGACGTAAAGCCCATGCCAGCGATAGAGAGTTGCAAAGTGCGACCCGGGCATAATTTTACGAAGCTGCAATGCAAGGTCGATGTTGACTCAGTAGGCAACAATGTAAATTCTGTCAAAGATTAATGAGGCCGAAACGAAAGAATTCCGCCATGATTTAGAAGGTCCGGGCACAGAGCCCATGCCAATGCCAGGATGGTCGCAAAGTGCGACCCAAGAAGAATTTTACGGAGCCGCGATGTAAAGTTCAGGTTGACTCAGCAGGCAGCAATTTATAATTCTATCAAAGATTAATGAGGCTGAAACGAAATAATTCGGCCATGATTTAGAAGGCCTGGGTGCAGAGCCCATGCCAATCCCATGATGGTCGCAATGAATGACCCAAACATAATTTTACGAAGTTACGATGCAAGGTCCAGGTTGACTCAGCAGGTAGCAAAGTATAATTCTGTCAAAGGTTAATGAGGCAGAAATGAAATAGTTCGGCCATGATTTAGAAGGCCTGGACATAGAGCCTAGACTAACGATAAGAGGTTCGCAAAGTGCGACCTAGATAGAATTTTACGAAGTTGTGATGCGAGGTCCAGGTTGACTCAACAGGTAGCAACGTATAATTCTGTCAAAGATTAATAAGGCCGAAATGACAGAATTCAGCAATGATTTAGAAGGCCCGGGTGTAGAGCCTAGGCCAATGCCAAGATGGTCGAAAAGTACGACCCAGGCAGAATTTTACGGAGCTGCGATGCAAGGTTCAGGTTGACTCAGCAGGAAGCAACGTATAATTTTGTCAAACATTAATGAGACTGAAACGAAAGAGTTTGGCCATGATTTAGAAAGCCTGGATGTAGAGTCCAGGCCAACGATATTAGGGTCGCAATGAACGGCCCATACTGAATTTTATGAAGCTGCGATGCAAAGTCCCGGTTCACTCAGCTGGCAGCAACGTATAATTCTGTCAAAGATTAATGAGGCCGAAAAGAAAAAGTTCATGCATGATTTAAAAGGCATAAATGTAGATCCTAGGCCAATGATAAGAGGGTCGTAAAGTGCTACCTAGGCATAATTTTACGGATCCACGATGCAAATCTAGGTTGACTCAGTGGACAGCAACGTATCATTCTATCAATGACTAATGAAGATAAAATGAAAGAGTTTGGCCATGATTTAGAAGGCTTGAACATAGAGCCCATGCCAACGATAAAGAGGGTCGCAAAGTGCGACCAAGGCAGAATTTTACGAAGGTGCAATGCAAGGTCCAGGTTTACTCAGCAGGTAGCAACGAATAATTATGTCAAAGACTAATGAGGCCAAAATGAAAGAATTAAGCCATGATTTAGAAGGTCTAGACACAGAGCCCAGGCCAGCGTTATTAGGTTGACATCAACAGGGGCATAGAGGTATGACCCTGGAGGAGAAATTCAAAATGCAGAATTCTAGCTTGATGAACAGGGACATATGTCGGTAATTACATTCAGACAAATGTTACCCCAATACCCCGCGCTGTTTAACAACGTGACATCGGGCTAAGTGGGACTTGATAAAATATGGGTTGGAAGACATGTTTCTAGTCAATCAGGCCCAAAGGCCAAATATCTAACCTAATAAGAGCATAACCCAACAACTATTAAAAAGAGAGGAAAAGCCACCAGCAGAGGTATGTTCTACACAGTCTCTACAATACTGTAGCTCCATCTTCTCTACACCTACTTCTCCGACCTGACTTGGGCATCAGAGCATGTGCGGTCACACACCGCCCTGTCCTGAATGACCCGTGTTCTTTTACAGGTACCCTTCTTATGCCCGAATCATGCCGGAACGAGGTCCGCACATAGGCCCTACCAGGGCTGCTTCGACAGCCTCAACAGTCCAAGGACAGCCAGCTCCAGGTCAAGCCCATTACAAATTTTGGCATTAACACGACGGAATTTCAATTTCTGGCGCGACAGAGTAGCGGCGGCGGCGGCGGTGGAGCAGCTGTGAAAATGATGAAGAAGAATGTAAGGTATTTTTGTCTTTGCATTTTTAGTTTTATGATTAGGGTTATTTTAGTCTTTTTTTATTTGGTCAGCGCCGGAAAACTACCGGTCAATGCCAAAATAGTGTCAAAAGGTTATATCGGTACATCTGATGCAAAAGTTTGGGTTATAATAGCACTTTCAGATTTTATAGGGTTGTATTATAGCACTTTTGTAAAAATAATAGGGTTATTTATGTATTTTTCCATAATATGAAATAGTCTATTCATCTCCAAACATAGCAACATACTCAGCATTAATGTCATCTTTCTTGGCGGCTTCTTCATCCTCGTCTTCAGGGTCACTCTCGGAGAAATCTGGCTCAAAGTTCGACATGGTCTCTCCTTATTAGAAAGTTGCAACTGCACCCCAGCAGTCTCAATAAACTTAACATGACGGGCTTCAACATGTCCCAATTCTTTATTCGCCTTGGTGACGTCACTGTGAATGCACACTAGGTATCTTGGGACGCAACTTTTCTAGTTACCCCAGCCACCTACAATGACAAAAACACAGGAAACCAAGTCAAGGTCATAATTCAAAGGAAATGTTGTAGAGTAAAACTTATAAGTGGCACGTTAAATACACTCACGTGATGACTTCGCCCTGTCCAACACTCCATCCCTAGCTCTCTTCGCAGCTTTGGCAGCTGAATGCCACTTTTCATCATCACTCATTTCTAGTTGCTTGTGTACAAACCTACTCTCATCATAGAATTCTAATCTCAATGGTCTATCAATAGGTACGACCCCAAACTGCTTGAGCAATGCAGTGATCAATTTGGGAATATCTTTCTTTTTAGTTCCCCCCGCATTCAACCTGTAGTTAATGATAGTGTACCCCAAGTTAATAGGTATTCCCTCAATCACGTAATAGAACAACATCAAGTTACCTATGGATGGCTCACAAGTGTGGCCTCCCGATGGCAAAAAGGTTTATACATATCTATTCGTACACTAGTCTTTGCTGAGCAGTTAGTTTACCAACATCACAGGTATCAGCCCTACTCGGGGTATCTTCTACCCTACGAAAGTATTTCTTCCCTCATTGCTAACGGGCATAAGGGCGTGGAGTCACTAACACCGGGCCATTGCTGTTGATGGTAAATTTTAAAGGACCATCAGGATTGTCGGGCCTAAGTTTGGTTGGTTCGTATACTCATTCCCTAAGACAACATTGATCGTGTACTAGGTGACAACCACATTGATCTTGTTTACCATGGTCAAATCACTATTCCCAAATTTATGTCCTAAATTTTCATAAAATTGCACAACCTCGCCTATATGAACACTCTTTTCTAAAGTCATTAATTTATCCATCCCTTGATTTTTAAAATACCTCATAATATAACCAAGAGACAAATTCTCCATTTCCGAACTATGCACTACCTTGGGGTTGGTACATTTCCTTAACCTCAATGTATCTTCTTTCTTCCCCGTTAAAAAAATCTTGATCCGATCAATCTTGGTGATAGGATCGTGGCTCCAGTTAGAGGCATTTCCATGGTTGCTCTTCCTTTCATTTCCATCATCCTTGACATTGTGCAAAATGGAATTGAATGTATTCTTCCTCTAGAAATCGGATTGGGAACGTAGGGTTTGCAATTGGGTTTTGAAAGTTTGAAATCTACAGAATTGGGATTTTTAGTACCCGTCTATGCTTTCAACTTAGGAAGTTGGTCGTCTCCTCCCTTATTGAAGAACCGATGCATTTATGAAATTGTAATAATGTTGGCTAGTTTATTATAAAGAGCTGACAATCTTTCTTATTCGGAAGTTACACTTACGGGTAAGCCCTAAAAGACATTAAAGTCAATTCAAAGGGGATAATTAATTCACTCTTCACCGGCATTTCCCCCCATATTTTCCATAGAAAACCCACCCAAACCCAATTCTACCCTCATCCTTCATCAAATCTTCCTCATCATGCAAAGATTTGTAGTAGTTTGAAGCAAGGAGTTGAATTCTACTAGGGTTTCAATTGGGAAAAATGGATCATCTTATACTTGAAGTCTAGGTTGGTATTCCATTCTCAACTACATACGAAAAATTCCAATCCAGGGGTATTGTGGTAGAAATGTTAGTCACCATGTTTCCAAAGTGTGCTCATGTTAATGTAATAAGTGTATTGTGGAATTGTGTAGATAGAATACAATGTGTTATGATGCTGCTTAATTTGAATTGGTGAACAATATCAAGCATTTATTTATTGCATGTATAATGTTTAGGGTTTGTCCCGTTTGATGGAAAGATCAAATAATGTACATTAGATTTCGTTTAGAATAATGTGTAAGAAAAGGAGTTGTGAAGATTATTTAAGTTTCGGAGATGGAAACATCAAAACAACAGTGGATGAGAATGAGGAAGGCGAGGGTCCGGTTGCGGTAGGAATTGTGAAAACAAATTGTAGAACGCTTGAGCGGAGGATTGAAAGAAAGGAATTGATCCCCTTGGTTTTCAATGCAAATGGTGTTTGTTTGTCAAAAGAACGTGCAAAGTGGTCTAGTTGGGTTGGGAAGATGGGTCGGACTAGGGTTGACATACGTTACAATAGTTGGCACGATGTGCCAAATGATTACAAAGCTACCCTATGGATGGAATGCAAAGTACCTCTATGTACTTGATTGGATTTTGTTCATACTTCCTTGTTTTTCACTTAATTTTTTGAAAATCCATAGCCATTTAGCCATTTTATGACACCGTAGAGACCATTTGAAATTGAAGCCCCGGACATGGAGGACTAAAGGAAGAGAACGGTGAATATGCTATCAAAAAGTTGGCGAGAACACAAGTACACACTATCAAGACTATCAAGTCCATGGCTTACTTATCAAGTCTTCTCAACTACAAAAGGCGATCGTCCATGGCTTACTTACATGCATATTCAACCGGGGAGTTGGGAAATCCACAAGAGAAGAGCATTAGAGAATGGAAAAAATGTTAGTACACCACAAATCAAAAGAATATATTAAGATTCTCTAGTGTATATGTCACATGGATTCCCACGTTTCTCGTAGGGTACGAGAGATGACAAAAATATATTTTCAAAGTTAAACATAACTACGCATCGGATGAGCCACAGAGGTTATGGGTTGGCGGCGCTTGAGATTATACAGGAAAAATTTAAACAAGATGTGTTATTGGAAATGAAAGAAAGGGTAGAGGATAATGAGGTCCGAAAATCGGCTGTACCTTTGGAAGTCGAACAAATAGATCGGTGTGATTTATTTCTCAGAGCTCAACGAAACAAGGAGGGTGAATACGTGAAAGATGAGGTGGTTCAAATCACAGAAAATGGTAAACCCACTATTAAATTGTTTTTATATTTAGTGCAACAATTTATATGTGTTCATTCCAGTGTCGGATTATTCATTATTACATTTGTTCTTTGTCTGAAACTAGGATAAATTGAAAAATAATGAAATTGAAAGTCGATTTAAGCACGATATTTTGTGTGAGGTTACTGGAAAAGCTAACCACCCGGGCCGCGTGCAAGTTGTTGGCTCGTTCTTGACCCAAAGAGAGGCTATCAGCATTGTATGTTCATATCATAAGGCTAAGCTATCAAGACTCTACACTTTGCAGAAAGAAGCAATTCTAAGGGACAAGAGGTTGGAACTACAAGAAATATTGATTCGCAAGTTCATAAAGCACACCAGACTTCAATTGCCCCCACAATCCAAATGATCTAAATAGAAATTGGGAGCCACCATCAAGAGGATCTCACCACTCTCCGGGCGAGATAGAAGTGAACCGTGACATAGTGCAACGCCCGTCAAGGATCGAATGCCCTCCTAGTGAAAACATGTTGTCTCCCAAAAAAATGTAGAATTGATTATTTATTAATATTTCTACATATTTTAATGTTATAAATGTATGCATTATGTGGGTGATGTAGGGTTCCCATGTATGTGAGCTTTTCATAGAGGTGGGTGAGAGTGCAAACCCTCTCCTTGTTGCGGATGGTATTTTCTACAAGTCGATGTGACATCATCATTCAATTTCAGTTCCAGATGAAATCGCAAGGGTAACGGTGGAGAAAGCCTTGGTGAAAAAAGTGCAAGCTTACAAATGGCGGAAGGAGATTATAAGAAGGTAGGAATCTCTGAAGGGATTTTCCTTCTTTGGCCTCGACGTCTAGTATACATCGATCCCACGAAAGACGGTTATTTAAAGGTAAGCCGCCCACGGATAAAGAAAACAATTGTGAAGGTGACTAACATCAAACAATCCCCTAAAATAAATTCACAAGTCTAAAAGGGTTCCCCGTCTTTCATCCACGTTTTGTTCAATTGGCTCAACACATACCATCATAACTCCACGTACACATTTGCGAGGAATGAATGTGATTTTTGCGCTGAGAAGTGAGATCAAGGAATTATGCAAGTGTGACCAAGTTAACCAAACAATTATGTCCCTATTTCTATTGTAAGTGCATTTTTTATTTTCAAAGATTTTCCATTCGTGTGCTACCAGCTTTTACTCATTATTCTTGTATAATATTTTGAATGATATGTCTAAGGTACATGTGTTACTTTTCCAACCAAAGGAAAAAAGGTTGGGTAGGGTACTTGTGTCCATTGATAACCCAAGGGATTGGGTGTTCCAGGCAAGACTAGATTGATTACGTTCGAAAAAGCATAAGCCGCAAGGAT
Source organism: Rubia occidens (assembly GCA_032360425.1). Lineage (NCBI taxonomy): Eukaryota > Viridiplantae > Streptophyta > Magnoliopsida > Gentianales > Rubiaceae > Rubia > Rubia occidens. Next base: position 2,886 of record JAUOBV010332887.1, on the reverse strand, counting down.
AAGAAATTATTCATTGCACCTTACATTGAGAGGTGATGTTTTCTATTTTATATTATCCAACAGGCCCTCCAATGTTAGTGTTTGAGTAAATATTAAATTAAAATACATTTTCTATGTAGTGATCATTGGAGATTAATTTTGATTGTTCCAGAGAATAAACTTGTGTACTGGATAGATTCATTGCACTTTCAACCTTCGCAAGGTTTTGTGGATATCTTGGAGAGTGCATTCGATGGATTGAATGTGAAAATAGCCTTATGTGTAGTCCAAATTAAGGTAAGATATTCGATGAACATTTACAATTAATTAAAAGCGGTTAATTATTATACACTTATAAGATTTTCTAAATATCAGTACAATAAAAAAGCACAAACCTGGGAGTGTGGGTACTACATAATGTTATATGTGGTGGAGTGTGTTAAAGATGTACGATTGATAAAGTGAGTATTTTTTCGTTACTTATGCCTACAATTCGTTATCTACAAAATAACGCATACCAACTGATACTATTTAACATCCGCAAAGATGTTCCCAAAGGATTCTAAGCCATATTCATAAGATGACATCAATAATTAAGATTTTTTTTGTCAAGACATTTAGTACATGTGCGATCTGCGACTCTTGGCTCTCCGAATGTGGTACCTTAGCAAATTTTTGCAATGCTCATGACAACAATTTGCATGTTTTCTATTCATATTTATAGATAGTTGCTTGATTAGCTATATCCATAGATTTTTCAAACTATGATCATGTTGTTGAGTGATAAGTAGTCTTATGAATTCACATGTCGTTTGTGGAATAGAAATATAAGTGAAATCTATTCCTATGTACAGATACTTGCTTGTTTAGCGTTATCTATACATTTTTGTAAGCTCAAACAATGTGTACAATGTTTAATTGAAATTGTGTTGTGGTTGAGTATAATTCTTGGGGTTATAGCAATGAATGAAATTTTTTGCCTTTATAGCCGATTTCATTTCCAGTTACGGATGATGTTTATGTCCGACCTTCTTCATATTTACAAAGAGACAATTACAGGTTCCTGTCTCGTAATCGTTACCCCTAACAATAATTACAAACTCGGGAGCTATTTAAAATCATGTAATTATTTTGGTAAAAACAGCTCTAGACCATAATTGGCACCCGATGTAGGAAGCCAACCACCATTCACCAAAAGATAATAACTTTTTTCGGTACCAGAAGCTACTGCCCTTCCGACAGAATCACCATCCTTCCGAGTCTGTAATGTTTGAACGGATTTAACACTCGATTTAGGAACCCCATTTTCAGGTCCGATTCATTTTCAGGTACCGGAACCTATGTATCGTTCCAGTGCCGGAATAGGTGATTGAATCCGAGGAACTCAAATCATTTTCGAGCTCAGAAGTGATTCAAAGGTCGTTCCATCAGGCTATCAAATGCGGAAAATAACCGCCTTCTATCTTTAGGAACAAAGGTTGTTCCAGATCGAAGAAGATTAAAGGCAGACCAGAGAATACACCATAAAAGTGCCTTTAATGGTTCAAAGGAACCGCCTTTAATAAACCATTCCCACATTAGTGATCCATTTTCCTCTCTCTAGGAAAACCTTTCACTTATACTACTTGTACTCTCTTTATCCAAGAACAAAGTTGTACGAGTACATTTTTAATTTTGGGAAAATATTTAATAAAAAAAAACTTTCTTATCCCTAAGTTTGTTAATATCTATTCTCAATTTCTCCTTGTTAATATTTCAGTACTCAATGAAATATTTTATGGTTTCTTGAATGTAACAAGATAATCTCGCCTAACCTAATCAAAGTTGTACAAACTGTTTACTAACTAGCACGTAGGATTAGCTCATAGATTTGAAGGATATTGCTAACTTAATTAACCCGCGGGATTAAGCAACAATGCTCGCAAGAAAAGAATAATAACTCAAAAAATGAATATATGATTGATAAAGGATGTATTAAATTCGTCCAAGGCATCCTCTATCTATAGGGTAGAATTCGGCCAAACCCTAATCAGAAACAAAATGGGATTCAGTAACTTCTTAAAAGACTTATGTCAGTTTTAAGAAGCTAAAACAATATTAAACTAAAATACCTCATTTAGCCTAAATGATGACCATATTCATCCAAGTAAATCAATCCAAATATTGGTTGAATTATTGAATGAATCTGCCATATCTAAACTTACCAAATCTAATTCTAATCATATCAAAACTGAATATTCTAAACCCAAAAATAAAGGCATGACCGAAAATTAACTCTTCCAATGCCAACATGGCCGAGTTAATGGGCCTCATTCTAAAATGAAATAAATTTCAATGATCACAATACCTCATTGAAAAATCCAGTGGGAAAAAGAATATAGTGTTATCCTCCTAAAACCCTAATATAGAAAGCTTGTAAATAAATGATATTTTGATCTCATATCAACAGGTCTCTGTGTACTAGTATGAATTCATCTAACGGAGTTTCTGGTGTACAACGTAGTAGTTCTATCTGGCTTGTAGTACCACATTTGCAGTGGGTGAAGAGCAATGCTACTTAGGTCGTAGCCAGTGGAGGGAATGATGGTCGTCTCATTCGAAAGTTTATTGATCGAGTTAATAAAAAATTCAAGATTATCGATCTTGGCACACTGAAGTATTTCTTGCGTTAATTTGGAGTTTCTTCATACTTCTGATGGCTTATTCCTTGGTTAGGCAAGATACACCAAGGATATTTTATTGCGCACTGGGATGTAGGATTACGCGCCCTTTTCAATTCCTTTAGTGGCTTTTTCACAGTTTGTTAACTCTTAGGGTAAGCCATTCAGAATTCTCACACTTTATCGGTCCCTGGTTGGTGCACTTGGAAGGTCGTCGACGTACCTCTCAATCATACTATTTTATGCC
>JAUOBV010332777.1:0-10901 GCA_032360425.1 Rubia occidens | reverse complement strand
CTCGTGGATCAAATCGGCGTGGCCGAAGAAAATGTCCACAATTTTCGAACACAGGTCCTTCGTGTGACGACCGTTGTACGTAACAATGGCGTCCAGGAATTTCTGGTAAGTTTCAGGATTTTTCACGAATCTTTGCTTCACTCTTTTCACGTAATCAATGCTCAAGGACTCTATAACGGGTGCAGATTCCGGTCGGAAAATATCAATCGCGCGAAACAAATCTGGTTGGGCCGCAAATAAAGCCTGGAGTTGTTGGAATGAAGAGTTGGCGTCGATCTTTCCGTCATCGGACTCCATGAATATATCAGTAAAGAGATGATATGAACTGGTTTGTTTTAGTTGAGCCAAGAATTCGGAAGCATTTTCTAGATTTGGCACTTTCATGGATTCGTCCATTCTTTCTTGTTAGGTTTTTGTTTTTGGTATCGATTTCTGATTTTATAACAGGTGAAAAATGAATCAAAATCCTGATTCGTTTTGGATTGCTAAGTACTATATCAATCCGGAAAACGGGTATTGTTCATGTTGGTATTCTACTCCTTCTTGGATTATCCTTCTGGTTGCATTGATCAACCAAACTTTCTATATCACATAGTATCTGATAAAAACGGCTTCGATAAAAATTATGTAATGGAAAACCAGAGCTAGACATTTGAGCACTCATGTTCTCCAAGTTCCTATTGGATTTGGGAATCCGAATCCCAATCGGAAACGAAATCCAAATGGTATTCCTAATTTCCTTTTACTTTGCATGAATCTGTATATATACGTACGTTGTTTCATATTGTTTATGAAATCAACATTGCATCCGCAGAATATGATGGAATCGGTGGCCAACTGGTCGGATCTCCCACCTGAGATGGTGACGGAGATGGCAATAAAACTGAGAAATTTCGAAGATTTCACGGCGTTGAGAGGGGTTTGTACCTGGTGGCGAGCCGCGGCAGCTGAGGATATCTTCCATGGAGTGAAGCTTCCTCTTCTCATGCTTGCTCAGAATGACGACGATGACAGCCACGAACGTGAATTCTACAGCCTCTCGAGGAAGAATGTTCGCAAGGCAGCCGTCCCGGAAGCAAAGGGTAAAGCGTGCATGGATATAAGATTTGGATGGATTGTTTGCGTGTCACCTTCCAATGGCGAGCTTTATTTGTTCAAACCATTTTCCTCATCCCCTACCATTCCACTTCCCAACTTCCGCACCTTCCCTGAATATAGATCCGCATTTCAATGCAATCCCGAATACATGTGTGTACAGAAGGCCATACTGTCAGCTAACCCATCCGACACATCAGATTTCACAGTGTTCGTGCTTTTTGGTAATGCCCTCGGATTTTGGAAGAGTGGAGACGAGAAATGGACCAGGATCAAATCACAACCCGGGGTTGGATTCTCAAACATTGGTTTCTGTGGCCACAAAATGTATGCAACTGACCGTCATGCCCGTCTCTGGAGTTGGGACCCCTCTGCGACTGATCTCACCCAACTACACCTCGTACTCACATTCGAGGAATCCGTAGTGAGGAAACCTGGGGGGCTTAGGCCATATATGGTGGAATCAACTGCTGGAGAGCTACTGGTGATCACGCGCAATAACACTTGCTGCTGTGACTATTGGTCTACAGGGACTACTTGTTTTACATTGTACCGAATAGATGCTGCAAAACAAAAATGGGAGGAAATCAATGATATAGGGAAAGATGCTATTTTTATCGGTCGGAATGCTTCTGTTTCTGTTTTCGCTCATGATTTTTCAGATGTTATTAAGCCTAATTGCATCTATTTTACGGACGATTGTGTGAATGTTAACGTGTATTCCTACTTGAAAAGGAAGGTGGTTGACCAAGAAGGAGAGGATCCTAATTATAAAGGAGGTGGAAAGGAAATGGGGATTTTCCACATTAAAGAAGGGAGCATTGAAAGGTTCGACATCAAATCCATTTGCCCTCTGTGTCCACCCTTCTGGATATTTCCTTGATTTGATTAGGCTTCTTGTGTTCTATTTACTCAGGCATTTTGTTGGGAACTAGTTATGTACCACAACGCATCAATAATTAAATGTAATATATTGTTTTAACCATCGAATTTTATTGATGAAATTAAGTGATAAAAATATAAAAGTATCATTATATTAACATATAGTTAGACTTATATGAGTGTGTTAGGTGTAATTTTGCTTATAGAAAATTGGTTCATTTTGGAAGCATGTTGAAAGCACGGGAAACAACTAAGGGTATGTTTGGCAGGGTTTATAAGTGTTTTGCTTATGAATTAAGCACTTTTAGGCCCTGTTCTCTGGAGCTGATCTGAACTGATATGATCTGATTTCAATTGAAATGAATTGAAATAAATATAAATATAATGAATTGAACTGAAATAATTATAAATATACTGAATTGAACTGAAATAAATACAAATATACTGAAATGAATTGAATTGAATTTAAATAAGTTTACATATGCTGAACTGAAAATTTGAAATTTAATTCTAAAAAATATTTTTTAATCAAAGTAAAATTTATTATTTTACCATATAAATTTATTTACCATATTTTAAAAATAATTTTATTTATTTATTGTTACACGTGATTAAAATACTAAATAAGGAACCGACCAATAAAAATACTACTTTTTTTATAAGGAACCGAATAACCGACCAATAAGAATTCACCCCAAAGGTTGCCTCTTCTCGTTCGTCAAGTTCTTGACCCGGATGCATTAACCTGGAAAAAATCAACGTGAAAGAGAAGATGTACTATATCAGTAGAGAACCCATCTCACTGAGGAGGCCATGGATGGCTCGATGATGTTAACTATGAAAATCTAATGGATCCCCAAAGATCGCCAATTAGAATTATATCAGCACATACTATGAAAGCAAAGTGTATATTAGTACAAAATCAACGCCAATTACACGCAACCGCCATTTCAACATCTTCTACCAATTGCCAACGTTCCAAAGTGTGATTCTAGTGGCGAAAAAAGAGTTTTGGCGGACAATGAAGTGGAGGTGTGCGAACCTTTTTAAAATGGTATCTTCATATGAAATTCCCCTCAATTCACTAGATTAATCTAATATTAAGTTTTATTTTTTGATTTTCTTTTGTTTCTCGTCACACAAATAGAGATATACGATATATATGGTACAACATATAAGCATTTTGTTTATTTTGTTGAATTTAGTTTGGATTGATTATTGGATGACCTTTGGTGTTTTGTGCGTAGTTTTTATTTTGTTATGCTATTCGACATAGGGTTTTTAATGTTGATAAGTTTTGCTTTTATAATATGTGCTGATATAACCCTACATTTTTTACGAATGTGCTGATATAACCATATAAGCTTTAGGAATGTATTGATATAACCCTATCAGTTTTCATAATGTGTTGATAAAACCCTACCTGGCTCGGCAGTAGTCCGACGGTGGTCCGACGATGGGTAAGGGTATAATTGCCCACCCAAATTCAGCTTTTGGTCTGAGGGCATTTTTTCATTTGGGGAGGGGGGTCAACGCCAGATTTCTCACCTTTTTATTTTGAGAAAGATTCAACATATCATCCGACATAACTGCCCTTGGAAAATTAAAATTGTACACTATCTTCTATCTCAAAAAAAATCCACGTTCTTAAAAAAAAGAAGGTAAAATACAAATCTAACTCTTTTTCCCCCTGAAAGTGTCAATCTAACCTTGTAAAATCTGAAAGTGCGATTCTAACACTAATTTTTTTCAGCAAATGTGCCCGTATAACCTTTTCGCACTATTCCGGCATTGACTTGGCATTTTCTGGCATTGACCAAACCTAAGAAGGCTAAAATACCTCTAGTCTTAAAACTAAAAACTTAACGACAAGAATACCTCTAGGATTCTTCTTCATCTTCAAAACCACCTTCAGCACCATCTTTGCCACCACCAATGCTGGATCTCCGCTACTCCGCCACAACCGCCTCTCAATCACCGCCACTCCGATAGATCAGTCAAGTGATAAATAAGCCGGAAACCTGCCAAGAATCAATCACAAACCTCAGTCTCACTGATAATGGTATATCTCAGTCTCACTGGTAATGGTAAATCTGAGTCCAAAATCATAATAGAAATACTACACACCTGTTAGTAAAATTGGCTTTTGAAGACACTTCCTTCAATTTCTGCACCCAATATCGGTCCTACAAGTGGAAAGATAGATAAGAACACGTCGTTCTAAAACCAAATCAGATTCGTAAAGCCATAACTTGGTTCAACAAGAAAATCGAGGGAGGGAGTCACTTCAGGCAAAGTTAACCTAAATGATTTACCAACTACACTAGATATAGAATCCACAAATCTAAGTCACATCTTGCAGCAGCTCTCGCCAGAACCAGGATGTTCCGCCGGATCTCCGCCGGATCTCCCTCTCTTTCTCCTTCTCCTTCTCCTTCTCCCTAGCCGCAACCTTGCTCCCGCAACCTCATGGCCGAAATATGCCTGCAACCTCATCTTCTTCTCCCCTCCCTTCCTCTCCCTGCCTGCAACCTCATCGCCTCCCGCGGACGACCTCCCTCTTCTTCTCTGTTGAATCCCCGTCGAATCCAAGCCTCGTCGAATCCAACACCGGAAACCCAAGCCCTGCTGCTCCTACCCCGGAGAGGAGATCCATCTGAACGTGCCAATTCTTATTATTGTAGAAGAGAGATACAATTGAATCTAAAAAATATATATTACGGGTTTAGGTTTCATCAGAAGAAGAATATAAAAAGGAAATGAAGAACAAAAGGGGGATAAAAATGGACTTCTTTTATTTACTTAATTTTTTTGTTTTTTTTAAAATCCGGGTTATAATGGTCATTTTAGTGAATTTCGGTCAATTTCAGGCTGTCAGGTTAGATTGACACTTTCGTCCAAATAATAGGGTTATAATTGCACTTTCACATTTAACAGAGTTATATTGACACCTTCGATCAAAACATAGGGTCATTTTAACACTTAACTAAAAAAACATAAACACCAACATTTTATCAAACTTCTTTTGCAAAATCTCCATTCCAAAATTGAAATCCCTGAATTCATTAATCTTTTTATCTTCAATTGGGTCCATACAGAGAAAAGGGTTGTTTGGGCTCAAGAAGGTGAATTCTGTCAGATACATAGAGAGATCGGGTTGTTCCATACCGAATCCATACAGAGAGGCTAAAAAATAGGCGGTTGTACTATGTTTTTTACGGTGGAAATTATGCACGGATTATAGGGAATTCCGGCGGAGATTGGTGGTTGGTTCTCTTCAACAAATTGAAATTCAACCGGCGGCGATTAGTATGGGTGAATTCTTCTCAACAAATGATTTTTCTTCAACCTCCACGACGTTGTCCGACGGTGATTAATGTTGATGGTGCCAGAGGTTAATGGTGTTAGGTGGGTTGAAGAAGGTGGGAGACGGTGCTAGATGGGTTGAAAGAAGGCTGGAGGTTGAAGAAGAAGTGAGTTAAAGAAGAAGGCCAAGAGGTAGAAGAATGGTATAAAAGATATTTCACTCGTCCAAAAAAACTCAGCTCTTTCTCTCTCTGCAGAAAGGGTTGTCTCAAATTTACCCGTATATATATTTTTTATTTTATTAAACAATTTGTATTTGACTTCAACTACGACTAGATCCAAATTTTGAGCCGGGTCAGGTAGATTTGCTCACTGAATTCGATTCCTAGGTCAAAAAAGTTAATCCTATGTTAAATTGTGAAATATTATTACCTCTGTTTCACATTTGCATTCTCGTTCATTAAGAGTCTAATAAATAAGTTAAGAGACGTAAATACCACATGCTCCAAAGTCTTTTGAAAAACTGGGCATAAAATGTTCAAAAATTGCTCACCCTAATACACTCCCACGACTCTCTTTATAAAACACATATATAGTAAACCGTACTTGGGTAACACCCCTGCCACCAACTTTAACGGCCTCCCTACCACCACCACAATTTTCCTTATTGGTTGTTTTTTCCCTTCCCCCTTCCTCCACACTACTCAGCCTCATCACCCCATCTCTCAACTCCAGTTACGAATCATGTGCTACCTTACTCTTGGGTAGTCAGCATCCATATTGTCGCATGAGGTCTATGTTTAGAGAAAATACTTTACTGCGGCCAAGGTGGAGATCACGCCATTTTCAAAAAAGACAAGGGAGACCAGCTTATACAAAGAACTCGCATTTGCAACTAACCAGCTGGTTGCAGATCTGGCTAACTCTACCAAGTGTGTGGCTAAGAAATGAAAATGACTCATATACAACTGCAGAAAGGTATTTTTGGAAATTAAAAATATGATCGATTTTAGTCTCCTACTTTCAATAGGATCTTAAATTTTTATAAAGACAGATTGAATTTTTAGTGGAGCCTAGTTGAATTTTTTATATTGCCACAGTTTTGATTATAAGTGTAGTTGGATCAAATTTTGTGTGATTGATCTGATACTTTCTATTGCGACCAGCTTGAGGTTGGGCACTATTCAAGTCGGTGGATTTAGTTTTGTGGGATCGGGTCAAACTTGCTAGACTGTTCCACAGTACATGACCACTTATTTTATATACCTTTCTTATTTCCATTTAGATAATTTTTTAGAATTTATTATTTAATGCCGTTTTAAAATGGAATGATCCTATATCATGATGTAAACATCACTCAAATATATCCATTTGGAACATCTGATTAATATAAATCCATAGTGGATGGAAAATTGTGTCCTTGAGTTCTAAGGAGACAAGAAACCAAGTCAGAGTGGATGAACCATGACTGCCGGTCCAAAGCGTGTCTAACAGTTTTAGTGCTACCTGTTATTGGTTCTATGGTGGTAATGGGTCGTTCTCAGCTCTACTTCAGCGCTGGCTGGGGTGGTCCTACGGGTAGTTTATGGATCCTCCTTCCTTTTAGTTTTAAAAGGAAAAAAATAGGTTGCATAATTCTTTTAACCTAATGTGGACAATTTTATTTATTTAGAATTGGTCCTTCAAACTCAAGCCCAAAAGGTTTTAGTCACTTTTAATTAGTGTCCCAATCTATATTATTTGTGTTTCTGTCCCAATATTTAAAAATACATATTTCTACTATTTATGTTTCAATCCCATTATTTTAAAATTACATATTTCTACATTCTTCAAAGATTTATAGTTCCATCTTTTCGTAAAATAGTCCATCTTACCATAATACAGATTCAAAAAATAATTTCATAATTCTATTACATATGCAAGCTAGTATATTAGGCCTATTGGACTCCAAAATCAAGATCTGGGTGATGGAAACGATGTCCCTCATAAGTTGCAACTCAAACAAATTACATTTATTGATAAAAACATAGTTATATTCATAACACACCTCAAATACACTTGAGATTTTAAAAAAAAGAGTAAATTGTGAATAACATAAATCTACGACAACCACCTTCACCCACCACCTGCCACTATTACGACGATCATAAGTGATCACCAACATGTCGCATCGATATCAAACTAACAGAGGGACTAAGAAAAAGTATCACTGAACTGAAACACGGAATACAATTTTTAATCATGCATTTCGAAATGATCTTCAATTTGCATGAGCACTTTTGTTGTCCCTGACTTAGTATTCTACGAAAGAATATGGCGGGGAATTAATAGAATCATGTCTAAACTTTCCCTATCATCTGTCCAAATCACGTTCAACACAGCAAAAGAGTAGTAAGTGAACAATTGAAGAGAATTTTCACTGTCATCCGATTCAAACCCGTAATCTAGCTGGTATTCTTTGCCCATTTCTGGAAAAAGTGAACCTAAATGATTCACACTAACTCTCATCATCAGAACCCAATTTCCACAGTTATTCTCCATTGGATATATGTTTATCGGCAACCTGTAGAGGACATCGAATTTTACATCCACCAAATGAAGGTGCCCTCTTGATTGCCCCATTAACCTCACCCCATATATTCTTTGCGAGTCTTTCATAAATGGAGGCAATGACATAACTCACATAGTTTCATCATCAATGGAGAAGTAGGATAAGTCACCATTTACAAGTGTATCGCACCATTCCAAAACACCCCGCGATCAAACACATCCATGATGTACCTAATAAATAGTGGTAGATTAATGATTCCGCGATGAATTATACATAATACGAATGAAATAATGGTAGATTAACAAAAAGTAACAATATGAATGAAAGTTGCTCACCTGGAATTGATGAACTTTTCGCTCCATCTCTTCCACTGATGGGTTTCAGAGGAATATATCTCCATTAAAAATTCTTCCTCTCCGAGGAGTTGGCTAGCATATAGGACCTTGAAATGGGGAGCTATTTACGGGTCAAATGCAAGAACAAGCTTGTAGTTGAGATGGGTTCCGAGTCGAGTAGTACTTGGAAGCTGGATGAACTTTCTAGTGGTGATATTGGTAACATAAAATGCGAAATAACCCATGTAAATTGAGGTTACATGACATAATGATAAACCAATGCACGAGCCGAAGACATTTGTTACAACGCCCGGATCATCATCTATATAATCGAAGTTTAACTTTTTATGGCTCATCTATGATTTTCATCATTCTCTAGTGGGAGAATGATCCAATCTCTTCCCCGAAGCATAATGAGGCTCGTAGGGCTAGGGTACCTAATTATTCGAATGTAGCTGATTCTGAACTCATGACTCGAGATTATGCGGTTCCATTTCCTCGATACACAGCTAAATCAAAACAGAGATTTCACAAGCAACTTGATCAGGACTTGCAAGAGCAAATATTCATCCTCATCGACTTCTTCTATTGAGGAAGAATAAGTAGGGATTCCAGACAATAATGGCGATGGTGAAAAGGCCAAATCTAGGTTACACCAACTCATCATGATGAACACAAGGCTCCACACAAATGTCTTTATGTAAGAAGGCATGGTTAATTTGGAGATGGAGAGATTTTTTTTAGAAAACAAATAAGAAGGTATTAGGAGTGAGAGTAATGATGATTAATTATAAGACGAGTTTTTTCTGCATCCAAAGAAAATCGTTCAAATGAATAAGATGAATTACTCAAAGTGATTGATAGATAGACAATATCTGTAGAGGGACAATAATACTATTGCAATAAAGAATTAAAATTAGGAAATTAAAATGGGAAAGAAAATATAAAGTTTGTCCCTTAAACTAATTTGTAATATTTCTTTTACTATTGAAATTCATAAATTTGATATTGCCATAATAGTAAATAGTCATATAGATGAGCTTATTTAATTTAATGAACGAGATTATAATCGGGCATTAAAAGTTATAGGAATGAATTTTGCCATGTTAGACGGTCTGAGACACTCTCATATATATATATATATATATACACACACATATATATAAGGGAGGGTTCAGGTGAGACAACTTATTTATGTGAGACAAGCATGTTATGTGAGACATCCATAACATAAGCATGTTATCTTGGCCGTTGAAATATACTAACAGATGTCTAATTCCTTCTTCGATTTATCGCTTTTTCCAGTCCTTTTAAATACTTGTTGAAAGATATATCCCACATCGGTTCCTTACAATGATAATAGCTAATATATAAGGTCTTGGTACTAAGTGGAGGTGACCCAAGACCTTATATATTAGTTATTATCATTGTAAGGAACCGACGTGGGATACATATTTTAACACGCCCCTCACGTGCCAACGTGGAAACACTCCACGACCCATATCAGGCCAAATTAAAAAGAATCCACACATCGGCCCAATAAACCCAACTCGGGCCCAGGTCTTAATAGTTGGCTCTGATACCATGTTAAATTTAGAGGTATCTTGGGGTTCTATCTTAAAACCAATTAGTACTAAGTGGAGGTGACCCAAGACCTTTATTAGTTATTATCATTGTAAGGAACCGATGTGGGATACATATTTTAACACCTAGCATCGTGGTGTCATTCAATTCAAGGGCATATGAATCTAGTAACATGGTATTAATTAGCAGAGCATTGTACCTTTAGGAGGATGCAAGAGACATAAACTTCGTAGCATCGAAAATTGTCGCCAATTTCTTTGTCCACGTAGTTTTCTTCTTTCACCTAGTGGTAGTCCACCACGGGTAACAAAGGTGAATGTCATGCTGTTAGAATCCAAATTGATGTAAAGGGTGTCCTCGATTAAGGTCGCCGGGAATTTTGAAAGAGTTCAAGGGAATTTGTGTACCCCAAATACAGTCAGGGTTTATCAACTGTAATCAAGTCCGAGCTCGATTACAAATTTTCAGTCGACTTTTTTTTTAAAGTTGTTCTTCCACCATTACTATTTCCATTCCCCGCATCCAACAACCAATTTTGGTACAATGATTTATGGTAACGGGAACTCAACATCACTGAGCAAATGAATGTGGCCATCTATTTACGTTCAGATATGAAATTATGGTTAATTTAAGTAAGTTTAAAATGCCCAATTTGTAATGTTTAGCGATTAGAGTAGCCTATGTTAGAGATTCAAATTCCGTTAATGTATTTTTCCATAGCATATTATTGTTACATTGTGTATAAAAATTTGGGTTTAAACCCTTGCATAATTTTTATGGGTCTACTGTTGTATGTATGATATGATTTTTTTGGATTTCTATAGATGAGATTCATTCAGCACAATTTGCAATTAGAAAACGAACCAAGGATGGACATAGCTCTAACACAATTAGTCAATGAGTACAGCGGAATTATGAGAACGACGATTGTTGTGCAAGGTGGGTTTTCATTCTAGCATTATTTTTACACATCATCTCTTCCAGACCTATTTGTTTATGTTGACATAAAATTTTAACTTTAACAATCCCCTTCTTTTTTATCGTATGTTAGGTTTTCTAGGAAGCGTATGTTTCAAAATGATGGCGGCATGAGTCAGTCGCTCCAAGCAAGCTACAAAGTATGGGGACCATGATGAAAATCTACACAT